>VMDR010003226.1:0-75292 GCA_007922815.1 Macrotus californicus
CTGTAATAGTACAGGGCTGCGCCCCTCTTATCTGGCATTCTTTCAGGCCTGAGTCAGGCCAGGGAAACAAAGTAGCCAAGACAGTAGGAGACTTCCTGTAGTGGAACGAGGACTCAGGCTGTGACAAAGCCAAGGGGTGAAGGTCCATCACCCCTTTTCTATAGTCCCCTAAGTCCTTCCCTAATGGTCCCTTCAAGACCGTGCCTGTCTTAGGTTGTTCCTGCCTTGAGGAATCTTACCCATCACGGGCTAACTAGTCGTCCACCCGGGCCAAGCAGGGGGATATGAGAGAGGGGATAGGTTTTTGTCTCCTTAGTGGCTTATGTCCCTAAGGCCTTTCTTCTCAGTCATAGCTGTGGTGGGTTACAGCTCCTGAAAGCAGGCAGGGCGGTTCCCAACAAAACATTTTCTCCCATTCGGTAGATTGCATTCTCACTGTGTTGAATGTGCCCTTTGATGCATGATTTTTTTTTGGTTTTGATGTAGTCCAATTTGTCTGTTGTTACATTTATTGCTTGTGCTTTTGGTGTCATAGCCAGGAAATCCTTGTCATATCCAATGTTATGAAGGTTCCCCTATATTTTCTTCTAAGAGTTTAGTAGTTTCATCTACACTGTTCTTTAAGCAGTTTGATTATGCAGGAAAGAAGACAGGAGACTATAAAGCCAAGGGAGGGTTATTTGGAGATAAGCAGAGAGATATATTTGTAAGCTCGGAAGAAGCTGCCAGAACGCAGGTAGAGCTTGAACTATGGAGGAAAGGGATGACGGGCAGACCGAGGTCTCGGAGATGGTGGAGTTGCAGTTTGGGGGCAGAGTAGGAGGAGGTGGTATCCAGAGGCCAGAGAAAAAATGATGTAAGATACCCTGTCCCATGGCGTGTGTCTCCTCTGTGAAGCAGTCCCCACATCATTTCATAAGGGAAGTGGCAGCGGTGCGTGGCGAAGGCTTGGAGACCCTGCTGAGGGGGTGGGAGACGGAGCGGACGGTGCGCACGTTAGCAGAACAGCGAAGTGTATTTGGTGGGTGGGTGGGTGTCGATGGCCGGTGGTACCAACCACGTGGCTTCACTGTGCAGCCTTGAGCCGCAAAGCCCCAGGAAACGACTGTGAAGTCACCCTCTTCATCTTTGATAATGCTCTTTGTCTTGACTTTGACATTAATATAGCCACACCAGGTTTCTTATCATTTATGTGGTATGTTATATTTCATTCTTTCATACTTAATTTTTCCCTGTATTTACAGTACTTCTCTCATGAATAGCATAGAGTTGAGTTTTGCTTTTTTATCAATTTCTGCCTTTTACTTGGAGTGTTTAGTTCATTTACATTTAATGTATGTTGATATAGTTGGGTTTCATTCAATTATGTTAACCCATACCCAGGTAGACAAAGCCTCCAGCCCTAGTTTTAGCAGCTCCTCACTGCCCGGCCTCGGGTCATTGACTTGCTCTTTCTGAGCCCTGGGGTCCTCCTCACCTGTGCAGAGAAGGTAAGGGCTGCTGCGAGCATGAAAGGCAATGAACATAAGGCACAGGCACATAGTAGGAGTCTGATAAATTGTAACTGCCATTGAAAGTGTCATTTTAGTTAACTCTCCATGTTAGTTTTTACGATAAAGATCTTTAACTGTAGCCCGAAGAGTTCAGCAGCATTCTATAGACTATTAAATTTTCTTATTAAGAGGTAAAGTTCATATTACATAAAATTAACCACTGTAAAATGAATAATTCAGTGGCATTTAGTACATTCACGGTGCTACGCGGCCACCACCTCTGGCTCCAAAGCATTTTCATCACCCCGAAAGGACACCCTATACCCGTGAAGCACTTGCCCCTCTCTTTAGCATCCTGTTCTATAGATGTCCTTACCCTGGATATTTCAAATAAATGGAATCACACAATATTGACCTTCTGTGCCTGGTTCAGGGTTCACTCGTGTTGTAGCATGGGTCAATACTTCATTCCTTTTTTGTGGCTGAATAATGCTTTGTCACATGGATATACCACAATTTGTGCATCTGTTCATCTGTTGATAGACATTAGGGTTGTTTATGGTCTTACATGACATGAGGGATGGGGAAACTCCCAACAGGGAAAAAATAAACAAAACCTTTGGAAAAGTGTAGAATCACAAATGCTTAGAGCTTTCTAGTACTTCAAGTCTAACCATGTTTTTTGGGTGAACCAGGCTAGAGCCCACCCATGTAGTCTGCAGCAGAGCTAGATTAGAACTCAAGGGCTAGGCTCCTGGCCTTTCCATGAAGTAAAAACTAAGTAAAATTGTCTTAGGTAACGCCCCTTGAAGGCATCCCATTCAAGCCCCTGTGAACAAAGGAACACACGCTGAGAGGGACATGTGTGAATGATGCTCCTGCCAAATGTGGAAGCAGTAGCACATTCAGTTCTGTTTGGGACCGTGCATATCAAGACGGCAGAGTCACAGTCCCACACATGACTGCCTAGGTCACCTCCGGATGACTCAGCCTCACGGTTTTCATGGAAGCAGATCCTGAGAGAAAGGATTCAATGTAAGGACTTTATCTGAGAGAGTGGAGAGAACACTTATAGGGGCGCAGACAAGGAGGAGTACAGAAGGGCAAGGTGGGCAGCAAATTCTCTGTTTAGTCTGCTGCCATTGTGGCAACTGGAGCTAGATCTTATAGGAGATGCTGCCAAATGCAAACAGAATTATCCCTCCAAAGGGGCGAGGGAACCACAGTACTTACACCAATCATGCACGCATCATTGGTCAGCGGCTGCTACCCGAGGAGCTCCCTGGCACCCTGGCTGCCATGGCCATGGGCAGTGTCTTCTCCACTTCTGCAAAAATAAGCCTCAGACCCAGAGGTGCAGATCCTGGGTGGTGGGAGTCGGCCAGGGCACCCTGTGAGGTCCGAGGGCCATGGAGAGGACAGGACAGCTTCCGCAAGAGGCTTCTGCCAAGACCAAGAGCAAGAAAACACGAGAGTATCTGGGTATTCAGTGTATCCCAGGGAATAGTGAGATTAGAGAAAACATTTATTTTAAAGTCCATGGAAAGCTGTGACAATTTCTCAATTTCTTGCAAGATCCTTTTCATCTTGGGTCAAATCTTTAAAAATATGAGCTAGTGAGAAAAGAAGACAAGGGAGCTAAAATATTGACGTTGAGAAAATAAAATATACCTCAAAAGCATTTTTGCCAGAAAATCCAAAGTATTTTTGCAGGTGAAAACCTGCCATTTAAATTTTCCAAACCGCAAACGATGGGAAGAGGAGAGGTTTCACGTGGCCTCCATAGTGTAACTAGGAAAAACGACATCCAGTAGAGTGAGAGATACTGGGACCCATCGCGGGCTCTGTTAAATATTGGCCATCCTGAGAAAAATCAAGACCTCAAGGTCAAGGAAGAAAAAAAAAAAATGTTCCTAATGGCCTTATTCATGGTTTTCCCTTACAGCCAGCCTTTTGTCATGTATAGACTTGACAAAAGAAAGCCATTATTTTCTTGTGGGGTAATTTCGTGAACTGACGAAATTAGAGGATTTGCCAGGCCAGCCGGTTGAGCGCTGGACTCTGCGCCCAAAAGAGCTCCCACACCAAATGACCCTGGCTCAGCGAGAGGGTTGCGGCAGTCACGTATTAGAAAGTGGGATCAAAATCTAAAAATAAGCGCTACCTATGTCAGAAAAACTGGGCACTTTGTTGATGTCCAGACACTCCTGAGGCTGGAATTAAATTCCTCCTTCCCTTTATGAGCTTACTTCACACCACAAATAGGAAATATCTGTAGCCACCAGGTACACGAGCTGTTGACACTAAAGTATGTGGCATTTAGAAGAGATTTGGAAAATGACAGGAAAAGTCCCTGCAGGGTAGCAAGAGAGACAAGGGCAGAGCTCACAGCCTTAGTACTTAACTGAGTATGACCTTGTCCATTGGTGGCAAAAAATAATGACAATACAAATAGGCCTTTGGGAGGAAACACGATGGAAGAGGTGGGGAATAGAAATCAGGAAAATGTGCTCCCGATCCTGGTACTGCTGGGCAACTCAGGTCCATAGGCCTCCGTTTCTTCACTCCCAAATTGGTAGGTAGGACAGGTAGTTTTGAAGACGTCTTCCCAAACGAAGCTGGGATTCCCAGTTGGTTTTGAAAGCTCAGAAAGCTATTTCTGAAAAAGGGAGAGGACAATGTGGTTGGTTGGTTGATTGATGCACTTAGGCTGCCGCTTCCTGGAGGAGGGGTGTAAAGAGATGACATCAGTGTAGGTGTTGAAAGATGGAGCCAGGCCCTGGCTGGGTGGGTCACTTGGTTGCAGCATTGTCCTGTCCACCAAATGGTTGTGGGTTCGATTCCCAGTCAGAGCACATGCCTAGGTTGTGGGTTCGATTCCCAGTTGGCGCGCATATGAGAAGCAACCTGTATGTTTCTCTTACATCGATCTTTTGCTCTCTCTCTCCCCCTTCCTCTATCTCTAAAATCAATTAAAAAAAAAACATATCCTTGAGTGAGGGTTAAAAAAAAAGATGGAGCCAGACTACCTGCATTCAGATCCTGACCCTGACCTATATATAATTCTGGGCAAATTGCGCAGGTGTTCTGTGCCCAGCTTACTTACCTATAAAAAGGTCTAGTAATAGTACCTACCCTAAAATATTGTTTTGAGGAATAAATTAACTAATACATGTGGCAAAAAATAATTAATACATGAATGTGCTCACCAGAATGGATTCACTCCTTTTCCCGGGAATCTAAGCTAGACTACATTTTCCAGAATCCCTTGCATCTTCTAAGGCCATATGACTGGATTCTGGTTAATGGTATTGGGGTAAAACTAATGTATGCTCCTTTTAAACCTGGCTGTAAAGACCTCCTCATGGCTGATTTCCCCCTACAAAAGAACCAGCAGAGGATTCCAATGTTCCAAGAGAAAAGAAACCTTTCCAAGCACTCATCATACTTCACATGAGAAAGAAATGAATGTCAGTTATGGCAAGCCGCTGAGATCTGGGGTTTCGGGTCACAGAAGCTAGCAAGTTGTGCCCTGACGATATAGCCAGTGAAACAGGTGGCACAGTGCCTGGCACATAGCGGTGGTGTGGCTGACAAGGAGTGCTGAGACCTGCAGGCCAAGCGACCTGCTGGGGGATCAAACTGCCTCAGGAAATGAATGGCTAGTGTGTTTGAAAACAGAGAGTAACCTGGCATGGCTGGAGGACAGGTCCCTTGGAGGAGACTGGGCAGAGATATGTTGAGATGGGAGGCATGGGGATATTATAGAGGGACCCAAGTACCAGACTAAAGAACTCGGAGGGTGTCCAGGTAACAACGATGAGCTACTAAAGGACTGAGAACTCTGCTGACTTTGCCTGGAAAACTATGTGCATAGCTGTAAATTTGAGGTGGTTTTAGTTTGGATGCCCACCCTTCCCAAAGTAAACACTGAGGGAAGACTAAAATGCAAGTGGCTGATTTGAGAGGTGATCTCAGGGAGCACAATGAGGAATGAAGCAGTGACAGGGGAAGGGAGGAAAACCAGTGAAGGGTACGTTCATGAGCAGGTCACTGCTGTGGGCACCGGGGCTCAGTCCACTGGGCACCCTCAGGGGGGCCATGACTCAGAATTGTCCCGCTGGAAGAGGAAGAGAGGGAAAGAGTATACACCTAGGAAGAGATGAGGTCTGTTCCCAGGGCATGGATGCCCTGCACTGTAAGCCACGCCACGTGCTGACTGCCTGTCTCCCGCAGCCCGAAAATGCCCTCCAGTGAGACACGAGAAGCTGTTGGCTGAGTGGGGAACTCTGACAATGGCTTGGGGTTGAGCGGGCAGCCCTGACAGCATCTGTCACATTTCAACCACACTGTCTTCTTCATCCTTCTATTTCTAGGCACCTCCCTTCCCACAGTCTATTCGCAGTTGGCTGTGGGGGGGAGTGTGGTGATACAACGCAAAGAATAAAGGCTTTGGGATCCAGTAAACCTGGGTTGTAGTCACCAATTTTTAGCTGTGTGACCTTGGGCAAGCTACTCTCTCTCAAGCCCCAGTTCCCTCATCTAACAGTAAAAACTCAATCGTGGGGGACAGAAGAATCTAGCAGTGCCAGCTCTTGTCTCTCCCCACTGAACTCTGGAAGTTTCCTCCTGGAACATGAGAGAGGAGTGTTTGACGTGGAGAGGATGGTGGGGTGGTGAGGGGTAGAGGGGGCTCTCTGGTGGTGTGGTAACCAGACCTCCCACTCTTTTGACTTCTGGGTATTTCTTTTCTGGACAGGCTACTGTTGTACAACATACATTTATTTATTCATTCATATGTTTGGTTTTGCCATTTTCAGGGAAGGCCACCAGGCAGGGACAGGGTGAGGGAGAAAAGACAGGGTTGGACTAGACTTCCCAGAAGACTATGCATGGAGGTCACCTGTTAAGAGCTAAGGTGGCCTGGGTAGAGGAAGAGCCATGGATTTGAAACCATCGAAATGGCTGAGACGCTCCTGTGATGTGACTCCCTGCTCCATGACCCACAAACATTCACTGACACCCCCAGACTCATGCTATGTGTAGTGTGACTGGATTTCCATAGAAGCTGACGTCCGAGTCAGCTCGTAGCTGAACCAGGATGGCCCATAAGAACAAAATCTGTGAGATATGGGAGAGTAGCAGGGAGTAAGATCTGGGTTTGCAAAAATTATGAGGAGGACGAGAAGGGTACAGTCTCTTCTGTTATAACATGTGACCATAATGTTTGAATTTGCTTATACACAGTACACAAGTCAGGGAATAAAACCACCAAGATGCATGTTAGTCACAGTCCTCTGAGGAGACGCCAAGGGAGGGTGAAACATGTAAGAAATTTAAGCACTGCCTAAGTAGCTCAGTTTGTTGGAGCGTTGTCCCAATAGGCCAAGGTTATGGGTTCGATCCCCAGTCAGGGCACATACGCACCAATAAATGCATAAAGAAGTGGAACAAGTCCACGTTTCTCTCTCCTCCTTCCCCCCCTGCCTCAAATCAATAAATTAAAAAAATGTTAAGGAACTGTATTAGGAGACACATCTGTGACAGAACATGGGGAGGAAGCTGGTACCCCAAGTGCGGGACAGAGGAAGGAGACAAGGGTTATGGGCGGGCGCCTTAGACTGCAGTGCAGTTCCAAGGAAAGTGTGGCAGCGCCACCAGGAAGTCCAGCCATGTCACCTAGGACGGTTCCTGCTTTGTTATCTCTGTCACAAAAAAAAAGAGGACAAGAACGTAACTGTGCTTTTTGCTAGTGTCACCAAATGAACACACGCATACACACACAAACATCATCTGGCTGAAAATAGTGACTCATGGAAGAATATACAATACACATGCACACACCTCTTTATCCTCTTTTTCTTACCCAAGTGCCCCTTGTCTGTGGTTATATCACACGGTTATGCCACGTCTGTGCAAATTTCTTGATGAAATGTTTAATAATAAGTGTGCCCGTGGCAGTTTCCTGTTTTTGATAATGAGCTATAGTTATGTAAGATGTTACATAAGGTACGCCTCCTATTTTTGCAACTTCTGGTTAGTCTATAATTATTTTGAAAGTAAAAGTTTGAACAAATGTATAATACAGAATCCCAAACATGAGTAAGCCTGCTGGCTTTAAGAACCCAAGTAATCAACAGAAAAGGAAAGCCTTAATTATGGAGGAGGGTCTTCAAATAATACAGGATTCTTGTTTTTGGAAAGAATGCGAATGTGATACCACGAGAGCAATGGATCTGAACGAATTCTACACTTTACCGGCAGAGACGAGGCTGCAAACCTAGCGGAGGAGAGAACTCTACACACCCCAGTTTTCCCTGTTTTAAGTGCTTGCCGTGGACTGAAAATAAGGACTACAGTCGGTGCCAAGCACTGCGGCCAGCCTTTGCTGGAGTCTTGTCGTATCTGGAGCCACACAAGCTGCTTCTTGGGCAAAGGAGGAAACAGAAAGTAACCACAAAAGCAGGTCTCTGTGTTAAGACTGGAAGGAAGAAAATCAGGACAATGAGCCGAGTCCCTCTGATGTCACATTTGTCTTCAGCTGTGATGATACCATCCCCCCACCTCTTCCCCAGAGTTTGGAAGCGACAAGGTCTAACCGCAGCCATTTCCACCCAGCAAACTCTGAGTCTGTATCCAGGCAAAGGCCCTTGTTTACTTATGAGGGATTGAAGATGTTCAAAACTGGGATACCATTTTTATTGAGGCAGTTTGTTTTATTTTCATGACTCTTGAGACTTGCCGTTTTTAATGTCATGTCTGTAACCCTTTTATCTTCATGGGCCTGTTAAAATTTTAAGTGCCTTGAAAGGTTACTGCTCATATATTAATGAAAGTAAACAGAGATTTTCCAAATTTGTCATAAATTCTAGTAATTTAAAATGACATCGTCAATATCAAGTCATGAAGTTTAAAGGAACTTTTCCAAACTGTCAATAATAAAGAACAATTTCAGTCACCCATGCTAAAGACTGAGTTATCTTTCACTCCCTCTGTGGGAAATACTACATTATTTCCATATTACAAATGAAGAGGTAATCAAAAAGTAGGAATTCAAAAAATATTAGGAACTGTATTATAGGGCTACATCAGACACTTAAAACTACTGTTTTTCTGTATTTTATGACGTCTGTGGTATTTGCATTCTTAAATTTGTCATTTTGTGGTACTTTTCATTCTAAATAGATATTCACTTTTATAACTAATTTTTATTTATAAATTTAATTCTTTTGCTTAAAGGTGACACCTTCCCAAATTACATAAAGTTCAAGTGCCATATAACCTAGGTCCGCCCTTAGTAAGATTTTCAAAAGTAATAAAAACAAGAAGTCCCTTCTGCTACTTTTCCTTTCTTCCCAATCCCCAGAGTTATCCATACTTTCAGCTCTGATTCTATTAGAAATTTTCATACTCCTAAATAATATATTGTACTGCTACTTCTTGATTTACTCAATTTTAGGTATCACCTGTTTACTTCTTGACAGACAAACAATGTACTTCTCTGGCCCTGACGTGCGGGAGGCAGCCGATCGACGTTTCTCTCGCACATCAATGTTTCTCTTTCCTTTCCTCTCTCTGAAAAATCACTAAGCATATCCCCGAGTGAGGGCTTAGAAAATGTGCTCCTCTCTCTGTTACATTTACTTCTGCTCTTTCGCCCTCTCAATATACTTTCATTACTATGTTCAGTCAAATAACCAGCACTTACGTCATAATTCAACAAATGTTGTACCTGCGGACGGAGCCATGGCATATTTTCTCTGTAGTACAGCCCTGTGTTTTTGTTGGTTTCAGAGAATCTCTTCCCATATATTATCGCTGGTTATGTTAGCTCCTCAGTGGATTCTTTCAGCCTGGACAGCATGCCCTTTATTTCTGAATCAAGCGCTCGCTCTCTCTCTCTCTCTCTCTCTCTCCCCCTGCCCCACCTTCTCTCATGTTGCACTCTGTGTTCTCTGTTCTGTCATTCTGAAACTCACCTTTAGTCAAATACTGGAACTCCTGCATTAATTCTGTATGTCTTTTAGCTTTTCTCTAAGACTTTCCATCTGTTTTTCTTTTTGCTTTCAGGAATATTTCCTAGACCTTATGTTCAAAATCCTTCACTGAATGTTTTATTTTGATGATGATATTCTAAGAACTTTTTATTATCTAGTATTGTTCCCTTTTCATGGTATTCTGTTCTTATACATGGGCACAATATCTTATATTATCTGTTTGAGGACACAAAAGAAGATTTTAAAAATACCTTGTCTAGTATATTAATTATCTTCTTTCACCAGGGTTGTTTTTCCTGTTGGCTTATTTGAATTTCTTTCATGTTGGAGCATTTCTTAAAATGTCTGGCATCCCTTGTTTTATTGTTTGTATTCAAGTCGAGCCCATACTGTGCCAATTGGAAGCTCTGGTGGCATGAACCTGACTTCTTGGCCGGTGGGCTTCACTGTGAACAACAGAGCAGAGCACCGGACATTTCGCTTGGGGACACTCAGATGTCAGCAGGTGGGCTTTTCCCTGAGGCTGTGCAGTCTCTCTCTGAGGAGGAACGTGCTGATTTTCCGCCTCCAGGCTGGATTCCAGGCTGCACAGGTAGAAGGGAGATAAGTCTGGGGCTCCGTCCAACCACATTCCATGCAGAGTTGGAAGCAGTCTCCGTGTTCTCAGAGCCACACCTCACTCTGCCCTCAGCCACACTGAGCGCCTCCAAGTCTACAGCCTTTTCAGGTTGTTGACGTCAGTTCGACCCCTTCCCTTCCCTATCCATCTGTAGATTTTGGCTTCCAATTCTTCCTCTCTGCTAATCCAGGTACTGGTCATCCATTTGCTGTGCTTCTCCCCAAAATGGATAGAAATTACTCATGCCTTCCCATCCCCTCTTCCACTCTCTTTGCCCTGGTGGGTTTATGCGTTTCATTATGGCTTCACCAGTACTTTCCGGGAGCTTTGATAAGGAGAAGAAATGAAAATGACCGATCTAGCATCTTTGACTGAAAGGTTGCTTATCTTTTAGCTTTGCTTCTGGTGATGTCATATATAGAATTAACAATTTTTGATGTAGTTAAACTTGTCAACTTTCATATAAAAATTTTTCTCCCAAAACTCAATTGTCCAGATAATGTTTGCTGATAGTCATTCCTTTCCCCGTTAATTTTAAATATTGATTTTTATCATGTACTAAAGGCCCACAAGGATACAGATCCCCTCCTCAACTAGTGTGTTATTTTCTGTACTAACACCGCAGTGTGGTGCCAAACTAGAATTGTCCGTGTTTATGGACGACAACACCCACAAAGGCAAAAAAGGGTGGAGGGCCCTCGAAAGTCCTAACGCGACCCTGCGAGCGTATATCATTATTATTATTTTTTTTTTTTGCCAAGAGTGACAGGTTACCCTCAGATTTCACAGTTTTAAATAGCACACCATTATTATCTCATGTAGCTTCTGAGGGTCCGGAATCTGGAAGCGGCTTAGCTGGGTTGCTCTGGCTCCAGGCTACTCACATGGCTACCACCTTTGGCAGGCGTTAGGGCAGGGAGATCTGCTGCTCAGCTCACTCCTGTGGTCGTTGGCAGGTATGTATCACACGGGCGTGGGCCAGGTCCTCAGTTCCCCACCACTGTGCCTCCTCGGCTGCCTGAGTGGCAGGTGGCTTTTCCCAGAGCAAATGATCCAAGGGAAAGACAGAGGTCATGATGAAAGCCACTGTCTGTTTGTATTTTTGTTTGCTGTTGTTTCTGTTGGTGGTTTTGCCGCACCCAGCAAAGCGTATTTCTCACATATGCTGCACATCCACCATGGGTGGGCAAGGAGGTTGTGCCCAGCACGTTACCCCAGGCTCCGGGCTGATGGAAGTTCCAACGAACCACAAGCTTCCAGAATTGCAGAGCTGGGGAAAAGAAAATATGTTGAGCCAACATGCTGGCTTTCAAAAAATTATTTTTTTTTTTTACAAATGGAAATAATTATAGACTCACAGGAAGTTGTAAAAATAGTACTGAGTTTTTAATTTTCTGCTTAGCAAACTAGTACTCTGCCCAAGAGAAAAGTGCTTCTGAGACCCTGAACTCTGAACTCTGGTTGTAAAACCTCAGTTAGCTTCACCAAGCCATGCAGTTCCAAGGACATGACTCTATTTTCTGAAGCTAGCAGTTCTAAATCTGAAAAGAACAGGAAGATTGACTCGCAGCCATTAAAACAGAAACTCTACTTAAAACTGATCACGTGACACATCTGTAACTGCACCAGATGCACCTGATAGATGCGCGTCACTGACTTGGGACCCCCGTGGGAGTTGATGTGTGTCAGACGGTTGACGGGAAAGGAGTAGAACTTCAAGATTTCACTCTTTGTCTATGTAGTTGATTTCATAAGAATGTGTTTATGTGTTATATCTGTAACTAATTTTTTAAGAAAAAATAATCTATTTTTTTTTCCTCTGTAATCTACCCCTCTCGTTTCAATCAGTCATGTCACATCCATGAAAACGTGCCTCGGGCTTATTCTCACTCCCACGTAAAAATAAATCAGCAATGATCCAGTTTCTGCCTGGAAGTCTCCAATCAGAAGTCTGGACGGGCCCTCAGTCCCTCAATTTTTCCTACTACTGTGACTCCACGTGTCTGGTATTGACGTTCACTCACAACGGCTGGCCCATGACCCAGACTCAAGGCCTTTGCTCACTTCAGGGACCCTCAGTTACCCAGACCACCTTGACTGTGTGGTTTGGAGAAACCAGGGAGCCCTGTCTGGTCACCCTGCCCCCAGCTCAGATCTCTTTCACCACTGGGTCAGTTGGGGAAACTGGGTCCCTCCCACTAACACACCTCCTTCGGTGGCACCAAGGCTCTTCTGTCTCTACCCAGGAGTCCCCAGCATTCTCTTCTTTGGCTTCCTGATGCCCCTTCAAAATATAACAGAGGAGAGGCAGGGAGTGGGAGTGAGGCCAGTCCTAATTCTGACACCCAATGAAGTGTGTACTAACTGCAGACTGAGGGGAACACATACACACGGCACACACACCACACACTACTCACACACACAGAGTACATTTCCAAGTTAGGTTCCAAAACTCCTAGCAGAAAGGAAGTGGTGAGACAGGTCAAGAGCAGATACAGTCCCCTTAGTTCAGTCTCCCCCCATCCTGGAAATCCTCTGAGGAGGACATGAGGTCACCAGACACACTGACACCCCGTGAGTGGTCTGGGGTACTGAGAAGCCTAATTTTGGGCTGTACTGCTGACCTTTTCACGTTACTCTTCAGGAAGAACTCACCCAAATTTACTGCTTACTGCTTTCCTCTCTCTTAAAGCCAAGTGAGCATCTGGAAGGCCTCATTTTCACTTGGGGCATGGTCTAAATCGGTGTCCACCCCCACCCTACCAGGGCCCAGGGAAGTACGTTTCTTTGCATTTGTCCTTTTTGTGTCCAGAGTTTCTTCTCTCCTTTTGTCATCCTCGGCCAGGTTAAAATTTTATGTGAGTTATTTGTCTTGTACAAGAATCAGCTTGGATTTTATAGATTGCCTTTGTTGTTTATTTTATTAGTCATTATTTTTATCATTATGATTTCCTTGTTTTCTTTGAATTCATTCTATCCTTTTACTTTGTTAAACCTTCATATGAGTACTTAGCTCATTTGTATTTGATGTGTCTTGTATTTTGATGAATGTACTTGGAACTATATGTTTCCCCCAAGTGTGTCTTTAATGCAGCCTCCCAGGTTGTGATTGGCTTCACTTTGAATATTTTTAAATACCTTTCATATTTTGTGTATTTTTTTCTTTTTTAAAATATATTTTATTGGTTATGCTATTACAGTTGTCCCACTTTCCCCTCTTTATTCCCCTCTGTCCTGCACACTCCCTTCCACCCACATTCACCACCCCTTTAGTTCATGTCCATGGGTCATATATATAAGTTCTTTGGCTTCTACATTTCCTATACTATTCTTAACTGCCCCCTGTCTATCTTCTACCTACCATTTATGCTACTTATTCCCTGTACCTTCTATCCCATTCCCCCCTCCCCTTCCCTGCTGATAATCCTCCATGTGATCTCCATTTCTGTGATTCTGTTCCTGTTCTAGTTGTTTGCTTAGTTTGTTTTTGTTTTTGTTTTTTGTTTTAGGTTCAGTTGTTAATAACTGTGAGTTTGTTGTCATTTCACTGTTCCTATTTTTGATCTTCTTTTTCTTAGATAAGTCCCTTTAACACTTCATATAATAAGGGCTTGGTGATGATGAACTCCTTTCACTTGACCTTATCTGGGAAGCACTTTATCTGCCCTTCCATTCTAAATGATAGCTTTGCTGCATAGAGTAATCTTGGATGTAGGTCCTTGCCTTTCATGACATCAAATACTTCTTTCCAGCCCCTTCTTGCCTGCAAGGTTTCTTTTGAGAAATCAGCTGACAGTCTTATGGGAACTCCTTTGTAGGTAACTGTCTCCTTTTCTCTTTCTGCTTTTAAGATTCTCTCCTCTTTAATCTTGGGTAATGTAATTGTGATGTGTCTTGGTGTGTGCTTGCTTGGGTCCAACTTCTTTGGGACTCTTTGAGCTTCCTGGACTCCCTGGAAGTCCATTTCCTTTGCCAGATTGGGGAAGTTCTCCTTCATTATTTGTTCAAATAAGTTTTCAATTTCTTGCTCTTCCTCTTCTCCTTCTGGCACCCCTATGATTCAGATGTTGGAACATTTAAAGTTGTCCTGGAGGTTCCTAAGCCTCTCCTCATTTTTTTTTTTTTTTTAATTCTTGTTTCTTCATTCTATTCTGATTGAATGTTTAATTCTTCCTTCTGGTACAAACTGTTGATTTGAGTTCCAGTTTCCTTACCTTCACTGTTGGTTCCCTGTACATTTTTCTTTATTTCACTTTTCATAGCCTTGACTTTTTCCTCTATTTTGCAATCATGCTCAACCATTTCTGTGAGCATCCTGATTATCAGTGTTTTGAACTGTTCATCTGATAGGCTGGCTATCTCTTCGTCATTTAGTTGTATTTTTTTTTGGAGCTTTGATCTGTTCTTTCATTTGGGCCTTTTTTTTTTTTTTTGGTCTTGGCACACCTGTTACCATGCAGAGCCTTAAGTATTCACCAGAGTGGGACAACCCATGTCATTGTGTTGTGACACTGTATGTAGGGGAGGGGTCTGAGCGGAAACAATGCACTTGTTCAACTCTCTGCTGGCTTTCAGTCACTTCCCCCGCTACCCACAAACATATGGAACCCTTGTGGCACTGATTCCCAGGTGGGTGCTTTTGTGTTCCTTGTGGTTCTAGGACCCCATGGGTCTCTCCAACAAACTCTCCTGTGAGTCTGGGCGTTTCTCCTGCTGCCGCAACCCCCACAGGTGTTTTCAATCAGAGGTTTGAGGCTTTGTTTCCCCATGCTGGAGCCCTGGGTTGCGGGTCTGTCTTGCTCCCCAGTTGTTCCTCCTGGGTTATCTGCACACGAATGTGGGACCACCGAGTCCACCAGCCACCACCTTGCTGTGTGTGCCCTCTGCCTGGCTGCCCATCTCCGCCCCTCCTACTGGTCTGGATGAATGTTTCTTCTTTAACTCCTTGGTTGTCAGACTTCCATATGGTTCGATTTTCTGTCAGTTCTGGTTGGTTTTTGTTTGAAAATTTGTTGTTGTCCTTCTTTTGGTTGTGCAAGGAGGCAAAGTCTATCTACCTACACCTCCATCTTGACTGGAATTCCTATTTTGTGTTTTTTTTCCTTTGAACTCACAAGTTAGTCACAACTAAATATTTTACATCTGTTTTTTGGTGTCTTTATATTTCTAGTGTTGATTTCTAACTTATTTTTGGATTGAGATTAGAAAACATGATTTTGACTCTGCAAATAACTAATATGTGCTTATTGCCTAGTAATAGTCAATTCTTGAATATATTTTAGGATACATGTATCCTATAACTGCACATGAGGGTATTGTATGTCCTTCCTAATATTTGGTAAGCTTGATCAAAACATTTTCCAGAGATAGGTATGTTTTAAATCTCCCCCATTAACATTATGGATTTGTCAATTTCTAATTGTAATTCTTAAAATTTTTTCTTTATATTTAAGATTATTTTGGCAGATACACAGAAGCACATAATTATTTTTTAAGATTTATTTATTTTTATTTTTAGACATAGGGGAAGGGTGGGAGAAAGAGAGGGAGAGAAACATCAATGTGCGGTTGCCTCGCATGCCTCCTACTGGGACCTTGGTCTGCAACCCAGGCATGTGCCCTGACTGGGATTCAAACCAGCGACCCTTTGGTTCACAAGCTGGTGCTCAGTTCACTGAGCCACACCAGCCAGGGTGCACATAATTATTATAAATTATTAAGGGATTGTTAAATTAATCCTTAGTGCTTGTTATAGACTAAATTGTACCCCTCCCAAATTTGTATGCTGAAATCCTAACCTTTTGTATCTCAAAATATGACCATATTTAAAGATAGGTCATCTAAAGAGATAAGCAAGGTAAAATGAGGTCATATAGGTAGACCCTAACCCTACACAACTGGTGGGCTTCCAAAGAGAGGAGATTAGGACACGGACATGACACACACAGCAAAAGGGCATGTGAGGACACAGTAAGGAAACAAGACAGCCACGGACAAACCAAGGCAAGAGGCCTCAGTGGGGACCAAACTTGCCAACAACTTAATCTTGGACTTCTGCTCTCCAGAACTATGGGAAAATAAATTTCTGTGTTTAAGTCACTCAGTCTGTGCTATTTTGTTATGGAAGCCCTAACAAACTAGTACAGTGCTTTTTATCTTTTGTTAATAATGCTTTAGTAGCTTCCTTTTGGTTATTGTTTGTCAGGTATATTATAAAGCTTGGTAAAAAAAAAAGAACAGATGTGTGGCTGTTTATAGATGCCATGATTATTAAATAGATAGAAAAAGCTTATAGAATCTTACAAACTTCCTAGAACTTGTATGAGTAAATTTAGCAAGCTCTCTGGACACAGAGTCAATATACCACAATCATCTGTACATATATATATATACTAGCAACAAACAGGTGGAAAATGAAGTCTGAAAAGAGTCAAGTGGCATTGAAAACCAGAAAACTGACTATTTAAACTGAGGGTCTATGGATGAGGGCGATTAGACATAGAGTTTAAACAGGTCAAGGAAGTTGGCACAGGGCCCGGCTCTGGGCCTTCTAACATTTAGCGTTTAAAGAGAAGAAGAGGGCCAGCCAAGGAGACTGAACAGGAGTTGCCAGTTAGCTAGAGGAGGCAGAGAACACGGTGTCTCAGAAACTGAGAGGTCGTGAATGATAAAGATAGCAAAGCGACCATCATTATTGGCCACCTAGGTGTCTTTGTTAATGCCGACAGAAGCCCAATGAATCTGGGTTCTGGGGAGATAAGAAAATGAAGATAGGTACTATATATAGGCAACTCTTTCAGAGTGTGCTGTTGTCAAGGGGGGAAAGATACGGATTTGTAGCCGGAAGGGGATTGTGGAGTCAACGAAAGTTCTCTCTCTCATTCCCTCTCTCCCTCCGTCCTTCCTCCCTTGTCCCCTTCCTCCATTCCTTCCTTCCTTCCTTCCTTCCTTCCTTCCTTCCTTCCTTCCTTCCTTCCTTCCTTCCTTCCTTCCTTCCTTCCACTGTTTCAATGGTCATAGGCCGTAGGAAATCATCCAATAGAGAGGGAGAGACTGATGACAGGGAGGGGATCATTGCAGCAGTGAAGTCCTTGGGAAGAAGAGATGAAAGCCAAGCAGAGGGGCTGAGCTTTGATGGAGGCAGGGTCACTTCACACCATTGGCAGGACAGAAAGCAAAAAGCACAGGCTCAGATACAGCTGGTTTTTTCTATCTGGTGATAGGAAATTGAGGGAGCTACCATGTGGTTCTTTATATTTTTGCCATTCAATGCGAGAAAAGGCCATTAGCTGGCAGTGACAGAGAGGCAGAGTGAATGAGATTGGAGGACAAAGAGAAGTTGTAAAACATGAAGCAGCATTTGGGGAGGGAGGGACGTACATACACCAGGGAGGTATGTCAACTTGAGTTCAGCAGTTCTGAGGGCCAGTTTGAAAAGTATTGCCATGACATTGAAATGAAACTAGTTCGGCTGCTTTGGTGTGGGCATGAAGTGGTTGGATTGTTTGGGCTTCGTTAGGGGTGGTATTTTGATGCACAAGTAGGACACAAGGAGAGGAAACCCAGGGAGTCTGAGGTAAAGAGTGATTATCGTGCTATGGAGTCCAAGCTGTTTAGGGGGAAAGTGAAACCATGCAACGGCCGGTGAAAGTCTGTCCACTGTCAATGGATTGGGGGCTGCCCTGGGGTTAAAGTGACACTGAAATAGAAGTATAAGAGAAGGTAAGCCAGAGGTATGAGAGGGAGTTGCCAAAAAGGGGCTTAGAACTATTATTTCAGCGGTGATGCACGTATTTGTGATGACAAGGTCTAGGGTATGACCTTGGGAAAGAGTGACTAAGGTGAGATGGAAAAAAATGTCGTAGGAGATGCATCGAGCCATTATCTTTCAGCTCAAAACCGACCTTCTGTATTTTCCCTTGGGATGGCAGGGCTGGGACTTTGCAAATCATTTTTGCTTTGCCAGACGGCTCCCTGTTATGCTCTGCCGGTGCGGGAGTCTAGGGTGAGCCGGCAACGCTGAAGGAGGAACAAGGGGCTTGCTCCTTCCCTTCTCTTTCCTGTTTCCATCATGCTCCTTCCTGTCTGTTTCCCGTGCCCCGGCAATGTGTGTGTGCCCAGGCCACAGAGCCTTCCCAAAGCATCCGCAGAGCCCACTAGAGTTTTTCTCACATTTGCAGAACCTGCTTTATCAAGCCCATCTCAGAGACACCAGCACCTGCCGAGGACACTGCTCTCCAGAGGCGTGTGTCTCCGCTCCGCAGGCCCTCCTCTTGGTGTCTGGTTTTGACTCTCCTGGTCCTCCCTTCCCTCCCCCTGAGGTGGTGGCTGCGGGCTGCAGTTGCTGTCTCTGTGATACTTTAGGTTCTGTTTTTACTCTTTCACTTAACCTGTTGAGAATTTTCTACCTGGCTAACACTTCTTCATATGAAGTTCTCTCTGTTCACATCACCGGCAAGGCTCCTGTTTCCTGACTGGACTCTGATTCACACAGAATGTGACACCGTCAAGGAACAGAACACGTGAAGTCAACAAGCTGGTGATAGAATGGGGTGAGGAGTAAGGCAGTGATTCAGAGGTGTGGTCCTGGGGCAGACAGACCATCTTTAAATAGACTGTTTCTTCCTCTGTCCTCTCTGGGGCCAGAAATCAGGTTGCAATACACCTCTAAAAGTGTCCTTTAGTTGAAATATTGAGACCATTGTAGATTCACATGCAGTTGTAAGAAGTAATACCAAGAGCCCCTGGCTTACGTGGCTCAGTGGGTTGAGCACTGGTCTGAGAATTAAAAGGTTGTTGGTTTGATTCCTGGTCAGGGCACATGCCTGGGTTGCGGCCAGGCCCCAGTTGGAGGTGTGTGAGAGGCAACCGGTTGATGTTTGTCTCTCAAAAAAAGAAAAAAAAAGAATACCGAGAATTTCTGTGTACATTTTGCCTTAACTGTAATTCCCTAAAACTAGAATCAGCCCAGATGTCCTTCCACAAGTGAATGCTTAAAACCTGTGGTACACCCATACCATGAACTCAGCCGTGCAAAGGAACAGACTATTTGATAGATACAACTACTTGAATGAATCCCAGAGAACTATGCTGAGTTTAAAAAGCCAATTCCAAAGGGTTACATACTGTTTTCCAAAAGACTGTAAAAAATTTGAAATGATAAAGTTTTAGAAATGGAGAACAGATTCATGATTACTAGGGATTGAGGAAGGGGAGGGGTGGGGGGGAGGCAGGTGTGGTTATAAAAGGGCAATGGGAGGGGTCTGGTTAAGTTGGGTACTGTGCAGTATGTTGATGGTACATGCACAAATCTACACACTAGACAATAAAATTGTGTAGAACTAAGTACACACATGCACATCCAACTGCGGAATCTGAATCAGTTGGTAAATTGCATCGTCAGTGTCCCGGATGGGACCTTGTCCTGTTGTTTCGCAAAATGTTATAATTGGGGGAAACTGGGCAAAATGTACACAGGTTCTCCTGCTTCATTTCTTGCAACTGCATGTGAATCTACAATGGTCTTAAAATTTCAACTAAAAATGACTCTTTTAGAGGGGTAATTTCAACCCAGTTTCTGTCCCCAGAGAGGACAAAGGAAGAAACAATCTACATAAAGATGGGCTGTTTGCCCCAGGACCACACACTGTGCTGTCTGTTTGCAGCTCTCACGTGATGGGGAGGGTGAATCTCTAACGTGGAGGGACCTGGAGTGGTTATCAAACGCCTGGAATGCAAAACAACCAGGTTGTGCCCTGGACGTGTTGCTGGAGGGAACTGAGATAAAGATGCTGAAGCAGGAGCTGTCCGCAGGAACGTTTGGGCTCACCTCCGAGGTTTCAGTTAAAAGATTTCAGGAGGATTAAACACTCTTACCCAGAAGTGAATAAACTTCAGAAACTGCTGACTTTAGCATTGCAACTTCTGCCTGGCCTATTTCGCTAGTTTAGTTTGTTTTCCTTGTGGAAGGGAAGAGTAGGAAGCAAAAGATAAATTTACGATGTCAAATTTAAGTGGTTTGCTTGCATTGCCTTTTCTTTCCAGCTTGTGGCTGAACTCCCCTTTTGGTTGTAATGTAGGCACTGCTTTATCTTCTCTCAGAATGTCTTTTTTAGGCTGTGAATAGCATCCCAGGCACTAATAGTCCATAAAACATGAAAAAGGGGAACTCCATATTATCATCACCATCACCATCATCACCATCACCATTGTCGCCATCATCATCTTGGTTTCTGTTTGATTGTTTTGCTTTTCTTCCTACTTAGAGAAGCATGTTTCAAGTGTCAGGTGTAGCTGATTCTGTCTGGGCCTTCACATACCCCACATTTCCTAAAGAACTGCAAAATCCAGTGCCTACTCACATAAGAAACCCTCCCAGCCTTTCCCGGGCCCTCTGGAGAGCTGCAAGGTCTGGCATATAAACTGCTTGACAGTTTTAGAGTGTTTGGGGAGAAAGGGGAAAGATGGAGTAGGAGCTCCAATTGCAGGAAGGAGGCAGGGAAGCTGACACATTGCTTTTCTTAAAAAACAAAGATGCAGAATAGAACCTTTCAGTTGACGTGGTCAGCATCTGATTGAAACAGTCCACCTCCTGCTTATAAGAAGAGTGCGATAAGGGTGTGCTTGCAGAATGACATCCTGTAACAAGCCATATTTAACACGCTTGCAGAGTAGATGGCCTCTTGTTCATATTTCATATACAGATGTGATTTGCTTGGGAAATAACAGTTTAGAAATGCCCAAGTCTTGTCACACTGCGTTTCCTGAGACCCACTTGGAATTTATGGTTATGGGTTTCATTACATAGTCTTAAGATTAGACCTTGGGTTTTATGTTGTCAGAAATTTCCCCGGGGTTGGGCTACAGTTAACAAGGTCAGGAGCTCATTTGGACTCAAAAGCTATAAAAGAATCCAGACGTGATAAGTAGGTCAGAGCTGTGAGCTGTTAAAGACGCGGTGATCGGATTAGCAGACCAGAGAAACCATTTGGGACAATTTAGCCACATTAAGGTCTAGACCACATGTAGATTTTGGAAAAAACAGACCCGGGTGTGTGTGGTGGAGAAAAGACTATTGAAAGAATGGAGGAGCACTTGCTAAAAGTGATCTATAAGTGGAAAAATAATTACTTTCACAAACAAATGGGGAGAGGATTTCAGAATCCTAGACACAATAAGTTAGTAGGTTGGGATGATAGTACATAAAGAACTTAGTTCCCATTGTTTAAATTAAAAATTGAATTTCTGCCCCCTCCCCAAGCTACCTGAGTAAAGGCAGAGAGGTGAGAGTCTAGCTTTGGCTTTGTAGTAGGACCCAGCATGGTTCTAGTTGGGCTTGACTGGGTCGCTGTGAGCAAGTTTCTCAAACCCTCAAAGCCTCAGTTTCTCGTCTGAATAATAAGGACAGTGTCATGTACATCACACGTTTGTGCTGATGACTGAGTGAAATAATGCATCAACTGTTTCTGGCACATGGGTAGTGTTCAATGAACAGGAGCATTATTACTATTAATACTCCTTACCAGTGTCCACCACTTTAGTCTTCTCAAAAGACCATCACATCTGACACTACACACTCATTTTCGGTGGGAATACTGTAGCATGGATTGCGTGGGTTTGCCGCATCCACACTTTATTGATGAGAAAAATGTGGCTCAATGGTCAGTCCAAAGGTCCCCCAGCTGGTGAGCCATCGACCTTGGATTTCAGCCACAGTGGTTCTTTAAGCAAGGATCAGAATCACCTGGATGGTGATTGAAACCCAGACTGATGGGTCCCACCCCCAGAGTTTCCAATTCAGTGTGTCTGGGGTGGCCGGTGAACCTGAATTTCTTTATCAGAGCTCAGGTGATGCACCACTGAGCTAGACTGGTGTGATGGTTCTCAAACATACCTGCTCATCAGAATCAGCTGGAGGCGTAAAATCGGTGAACTCATAACTGTCTCGAGGCAGTGGATTTTTCTGTAAAAACATGACTCAGCTGACCACTAGCATATAATACTTGACTATTCCAAGTGAGAAAGGATAAATTTGTACCAGCTTTGGAAATTCCAGAGAGTCTGGAAAGTTGTGGATTCCGCCCCCCACCAATGTAATATAATACAAAATATTTGTAAAGCCAACTATTTATAGAGAAGTTCTACATTTCCGAGGCCAAATTATCTATTTTAAGATTCAAGATTTTCTATTAATGCTTGCCAAATACTCAGTTAGCAAATAATTGAGGTCACTGACCACAGCTGAGGCAGTAATGTCCCCCTAATGTTGTGACGAATATTGTCACTTTGAAACTCTTCTGAATACTAGACGGTTGGTTATGTTACCTTTGACAAAATAGAAAATAAACTCTGCTTTAAAGAATATTGTTTTTCTATCAAACTAATGAAATGTCTTATGGCTTTTTGTCACTTCAGAAGTAATTTAGAAGTTATTTTATAGATTTGTTCTGAACGCTATGCTGATTATTTTATAGGTTCATTTTGAAAATTGCTACCTATATAATTTATTATGAAAATACTTAGTTCTTTAAAAACTATGTACCACAGTACTTTTGTTGACACCACCAATTAGAAATGGGCCATTATCATTTCCTTTAATAATACAGGGTGGGGCAAAAGTAGATTTCATATGGAAAATAATGCAGTAATTAATAATAATTCAAGAGTACACTGTGTTTTGTGTACTCACACCTATAAACTCACTCTTGCCCCACCCTGTATATCCGTTCCTAGGAAGGTAAGAGTTATTGGGTAATCTTTTCTAACTTTCATCCATTTATTGTCAGTGCCTAGTAATAATCATATTTTATATTCAAACACTAAACGATTAATAACCTATTTTGCAAAAACCTATGAAATATGGATTGCATTAATCATATTTGGAGTTTCTATAGCATCTCTAAGAAATCCCAGACACTTTGAAAATATATATTCTTTCATTTATTTTCACAGCAGTATTTCTGAGGAGCAGATGGGTAACTGTCACAGCTGAAGGATTAAAGGAGAGAACACAGGCCATGATGAGCTGAGCCCAGGGCTTGGTACACAGCCAGGGCTCACGAAGTTAGTTGCCATCACTGATGCCACCGTTATCGTCCTGTGACTTCTGGGTAGAACCGCAGGCATTAAATTTCATCACGATGAGTACTTTTCTTACCCAATATACGAAGGCATAAATTACTGGTTGTTCCGGGCCTTTTCTCCATAGTTATTCAGGTGGTTGTCATCAGAAGGTACTTGAATTGCGAGGTCATGACAGTGTTATGTTGGCATGCAAAGTCAGGAAAAGAGGGAACACCAGCTTGTAACTAAAGAAGACTTTCCAGAAAGGCACCGGTCAGTTAGATACTTTTGGTACAAGAAGCTCAATTCCAGATCTTTTATTCTGCAACAACTTGGAAAGATTCTCTGTCAGTGTTTCAAATTTAGGGATGTCTGGGCTAGGTTTAATTTAATCACAGTGAGGTGGAAGTTTCAAGATACCAGGAGATGGAGAGCAACCAGGAATAGTATCTTGTTTAGCTGTCGTTCATTCATGATCATGTATTAATGCTAAGCAGTGTTCAGATATTACCCACATTGCTTCCAGCTCCCTGCCAAAGGTGGATTCTTTGCCGGATTGTTCACAGCACCAGATTGGTGCCATTCACTGCTTTACAAAGTGGGGGCTGAGGCAGTTGCCCACAGCTAAGCCCTGTGGGGAGGAAGGAGCTACCAGTTCAGAGTAGAGATGTTGGGGTTCCTTTTACAGAGCAAAAACTGTGGGCCAAGGCTGGCATCCAGTCACAACCACTTTGTCATTTAAAGCATGTGTGACGGCATGTACTCACAGATTGCTTACAGTGTTGAAGGTAATAGAGACCAAGTTTTTATTCTCTAATAGAAACATTTTTAAAAGGAAGCAAACATAGATTTCTACACAGAGACTTAAAGAAATCTTTGTAAACATTGTGTCTGCTTTTGCTGTCACAATTTGTATGCTATTGCTTCTGCAAAGGGACAGTCACTCTTGCTGTGGCATGCGGAAACCCAATGCTCACCTGCCATTAATCCCATCAGTACCTGTGAGTAGGAAGTATTATCACAGGATGTTAAAATCCCCTGGTTTCTCAGGGATTTCCCTAAACAGAATACACCACTATAGAATCAATTACTAAGTACCATTCAAGTACATAGGCTTTGCCAGACAAATGAGAGTATCCAGGCTGCCACTGGAAGCCTGGCTACAGCAAATTTCTGAAGCAGGAAGGCTCATCAGCTACAGGTTTCCAAGTAAAAAGTACGTTATTTCAAGTGCTGTGCAAAATTTGACCCCCTTCAAATTCCAAAAGGAATTTGATGAAACCTACAGTTAAAGGAAATAAATAAAAATAAAATCATCTCTTCATAGGAAAGCAATTATACCCCCAAATTCTTTTCTTTTAAGATTTTATTTATTTATTTTTAGACAGAGGAGAAGGGAGGGAGACAGGGAGAGAAATATGAATGTATGGTTGCCTCTCGGGGACCCCCCACTGGGGACCTGACCCGCAACCCAAGCATATGTCCTGACTGGGAATCGAACCAGTGACTCTTTGGTTTAGAGGCTAGTGCTCAATCCACTGAGCCACACCAGCCAGGGCCCCCCAAAATTCCATCACAGGTGGGCACAGGTAACGAGGTTCTTGGTGATCGCAGACAAAGAACGAAACTGAACACACAGAGTTTATAGCAGAGAGAGAGCAGATTTATTAAGCAATAGCACACTCCACAGGACATGGGAGCAGGCCAACTCCAAGCAGAGGTTGACCTCAGAGGCTGGAGGGATCTTATTCTTATAGGGTGGGTGTATCCTGGCTAGTTTTGGCGGGCTTTTATTGTGCGTGTACAAGTAGTTGTATTACTTTGAAGCTACTGCACCTGTGGTCTCCCATGACTTTCCTTGACTGGCCACCGGAGAAGGGAGTCACACAATGTTAATTTATTATAATACTCCTATAATGAAGCAGGGGTCATGTAGCATCTTCTGCGCAGGTGCATTCATGAGTCACTGTGACTCAGTGCTTTTCCAGAAAGCTGGAACAGCCGGTCTTAGAACAGGGTCTCTGTCCTGTATCGAAGTCCTTTATCTTAGCCCTGGGGCACCTCTGGAGTTTCCTCCCTCCTGACTATCTCCCGCTTCAACTTCCCCCCTAAGAGACAGGGTTCTCAAAAATCTTTTGGGGTTGTTGAAGGGTGAAGATCATTCTTCTGTAACTTCTTCTGGCTTAGATTGGGCAGTGGTCCCTGCCTAATGAGATCCACAAAACTCTTGCCCTATTCTATCTAGAGGTTGAAGAGGAACTCCAGAGGCCACCACAGACGCTGTATATTGGTCAGCTTCAACATCCCTTTCAGGGATTGGTTGGAAACCCTGGAGATCATCAGTTTGACATGGAACTGCTTAATCTAGAAGATACAAATTTAACAAGCAAATTAAACAAACAAGGTCCCAAAAGGAATAAGAGCAGCAGTGTTATTAAGGGATCTAAGATGGGTAGTAGCCACGTTAAGCTAGGGAGCCAGGAGGTCAGGGTACCCCTAATTCTTTGGCCCTGACGATTATATTTATGTAGCCACGCTGCCTGTGCATAAATTTTCCTTATGTTCATTTCAATCACTCCAGAGTTATTTATGTGGGTGCAGCAGGTTTTATGGATAACAGTGCATACCCCTTGTACCTGATGTGGACTTAAGACCTCTAACTTCTGCCCGAGAGTTAGCTTAGCAGCTTCCTTGGCTGCGGCTGCAACTGCTCTCAGACACGGAGGCCACCCGGCTGCCACAGTGTCCAGCTTTTTAGAGAAATATGCAGACAGTTGAGGTTCATTCCCTAGCGATTAGACTAGACCCCTAAGGCTATTCCTTGCTTCTCTGCTCTGTAGGGAGAGAAAGGCTTGTTTAAGTTAGGGATGCCTAAGGCTGGGGCTTCGACTAGGGCCTGCTTGATTTTATTAAAAGCCTGATCACATTCCTTTTCCCGTATCATGGGTTTGGTGTCTGGTCCCTTGGTAGCTTCGTCCAAAGGTTTGGCAGTTAGCCCAAAATTGGGGACCCAGCATCCTGCCGTTTCTAAAAGGGAGCAGAGCTGCTGTTTAGTAGCAGGTGGAGTTAACTCAGTAATGGCTTTAATTCTCTCCTGTGATAATTGCCTAGAGGTAGGAGTCAAAATATAGCCTAAATAATTTACTTTTTGTTTGGTAATCTGAGCCTTCTTCTTTGGTAGCCGATTTCCTATTTCAGCTAGGAAATTCAGAGTCTGGATGGTATTTTGATCAGAAGCCTCCTTGGCGGGGCTGCAGATTAGTATGTCATCCACATACTGTGAAATGGCTCCTCCTTGTAACTGTAGCTCTCTAAGATCCTTTTCTAGTACCCTAGCACAGAGGTGGGGACTGTCCCTGAACGTTTGAGGCAATACAGTCCAAGTGTATTGCTGATGCGTCATCTTTGGATCAGTCCACTTAGAAGCAAACGGATACTGAGAGTCAGGATGCAAAGGGATGTAGAAGAAGGCATCTTTCAAATCTAACACTGAAAGCCACTGAGCATCACCAGGTACCTGGGAGAGCAAGGCATAAGGATTAGCTACTATTGGATGTAAAGGGACCACTGCTTCATTGACTAACCTTAGACCCTGGACTAGCCTGTACTCTCCGGTGGGTTTCATCACTGGTAGGATGGAAGTGTTGCAAAGAGATTGACAAGGAACTATGAGCCCTGTTGTATAAATTTAGTTATGATAAGCTGTAACCCCTCAGGAGCCTCTTGTTGAATAGGATACTGCTTCCCGGGAGGACAGTCTGACCTAGGCTTTAACTGGATTTCAACCCGTAGTGCAGTCTTTGTTCTTCCTGGAATCCCTGACTCCCAAACTAGCGGGTTTACTGCATCCAGAACTGAATTTGGGATTTCCTCTTGGTTTCGGTTCCTACTGATTGTCATGACCTTACTTAACTCAAGTGGCTCTTCAGGGAACGACAAGATGGCTCCCATACAGGCTGAAAGGTCCCAGCCTAACAGAGGAACAGGGCACTGAGGAACAATCAAAAAGGAGTGTTTGAATATTTGACTCTCACACTGGTGACAGGGAATGTATAGAAATAGGCCTTAAAGTAGGGAATGTATAGAAATAGGCCTTAAAGTTTCCTTCAGCCCCATTATCTTAGCTGATTTGAAAGAAAAGGGCCAGAGTAAGAGTTAAGGACAGAGTAAGTGGTCCTAGTGTCAACAAGAAAGTTGGTTTTCTTAACCTGCCACATCCAGAGTTACCTGGGGCTCCTCGGCAGGGATGGGAATATGAGTATTCCCTGGGGCTGACCTGTTCCCCGTGCACCCTCAGTTCTCGAGAGTAGCCATGGCCTTGGGTGGTGACCCCTTTCCACTCTGGGAATGGGGGCAGTCCACCTTCCAGTGCCAGGGATCAGAACTGAAGTTCTTGCATAGAGGACAGGGTCCCGGAGGTGGTCAAGGGTAGTTCTTTGCCCAGGGTTCAGGAGTCTTGCACTTATGCCAGGTGTGATCCTTTCGCCCCCGATTCTTGTGAGGCCTCCCTGAGCTCCCCTGATGGGGCTGGTTTCCGCCAATAGCACCACTAAAGGCTAGTGCCAGGAGCTCAGCTTGCTTCTTCTCCCTTTGCTTCTTTCCCTGTTCCCTTTCCTCTAAATCCCTATTGTCAAAGGCCGAAAAGGCTGTATCCATGAGCTGGTCTAGGGGGGTCTGTGGGCCCATTTGTAATTTCTGAAGCTTCCTGCAAATATCAGGGGCAGTCTGACTTATAAAATGCTGTTCTATCAAGATTCGACCCTCCAGGGATGATGGATCCAAGGTGGTATATTTTCAGAAGGTTTCTACTAGTCTGTTTCTGAAGGGAGCTGGATTCTCTTCCTTGCGTGATTTCCCTAATCTTTTCGTGATTTATAGGTTTCTTGCAGTTTCTCATTCCTGCCAGTAGGCAGTCTATCATTGCATCCCTACTCTGGATCCCCGCCTGAGTACTATACCCCAGTCAGGATCCTGGTCTGGGATGGCTTGGGCGGCAGGCTGGTCAGTGCCGGGGTTCTGGGTGTGCAGCTGGTCTGCACGTTTAGGGGCCTCCTCCCTGATCCTCTGTTGCTCATCTGGGAACAGCAGGGGGTCAGAATTATGCACAAAACCCTCTATGACATACTAAAGGCTAAAGTAAGGGTCTGGAAATTACTAGTGAAATGCGAAGGGTCCTCTGAAGAGCTCCGTAGCCTGTCTTTACATTGTTGTAAATCAGTTATAGAGAAGGGCACTTGTACCCTTCTGTGTACCCTTGTACACCTTTGGTGCCTGCTACCTCCCTCAAGGGTAGGAGTGTAGGAATGTAGTGAGATAAGAAGCACCACTCCTAGTGTGTCCTGCTGGGCTGAGTTTTTCCTTAGCCTGTAGCGTTAGGTTGTCTGTAGCATAAGGGGGTGGAGAGGTTGATCCCTCTAAGGTAGAGGCAGAGACTCCTGAACTCCGGGGTTCCCTTAATCTCCCTTGAGAGACAGGTGGGGAACTAAGGAGGGTATCTTCTAATTGATCAACACTTGGGCCCATAGGTTCTGTCAGGGTGGGGCTGGAGCAAAACGAAGGACCTTGGTACAGAGCCGTAAATGCCTGCACGTAAGGAATTTCAGACCTTTTGCCTTTCCTCCGGCAGAATAGATCTAACCGGAGGATAGTATTATAATTCCTGCTCCCATTTTCAGGCCCTGTCTCTCTGTCTCCTAATTTATATTAGGGCCAAACAGTGTTACAAAAGAAAACTAATCTCTTCCTTTTTAAATATTTAGGTAAAATTTATCCCAATTGCTAAGAATGCAACCCGATGGCGACCATCCCGACTGCGGTGATCCTAAAGAGAAGGACAAAAACACGAAGATACTCCCTTGCAATCTAGAGGTGTCCCTCTCTGCTTGCCTCGGGAGCTTTCTTCGTGGCCACAGGGCGCCTACCAGACGTCTCTGGTGAAAGAAATCCTAGTGACAGAAATCTAAGACTTAAGAGGATCACTACCTTCTCGTTTTATTTCTTTTTCTATGTTTAATTCAGAGGTTTTGAGTTCCCTGGGCATTATTTGCATAATTCACCATCCTGCTGAGTGTCCAGGCTGCAAGGAGCTGTTGGGAGGGAAAAGTCTGGGATCCTCGAGCGACTGCCTGTAATCCTGACGACGCCAGACCCACTGCTCCACCCAGGCGGCCTGAGTGGGTTTCCCTTCCTGTATCCTCCATCTGCGGAGATCCTCACTTTCCTGTAAGCCTTCAGGTCTGGGGCAAAGGAAGTATCTTACTTACAAAATAGTTTCTGGCCTCGTAAACCACCAAGAGGGGCACCAAGATGATCTTATTTTAAAATGACTCTTTTCCAAATCACAAAGAAGACCCTCAGGGATTCTATCTAATTTTTCCAGAGCTTTAAGAAATTGTACCTGAGTCTGAAATTTCCCCAGAAGGGACCTCAGGAGGTGTCTCAAGGCCACCTCTTCATACTGGAGATGGATCTCATAGAGGGACGACGGACTGAGAGGGGAAGTTAAAATACCCCTATAGGGGCAAGTAAACCACCTTAGGATTCCAAATTCAACTAATTGGGTAAGAGTGGCTCCACTTGGCTGTTCTGGTAACAAATGACCAAGAGGCACCTGTTAAGCGGCTCTGGGAGATGTTGCTGCTTACAATGATAGTATATTCATGCCAAAGACGGGAGTGACTTATCATGCAACCACACTTAGTGATGGGACTATTAGTGACCCCGAGATAGATATTCTGGGCCCAAAGACAGCAGGAACCCTTCCTACACAAAAGGCAAGTGGGATATGAGTGCAGGTATAAAGGCCAAAAGTCAGCCCGGGAGGACAAGCATAACAGACTATCTGTGGGCCTGATGAGGAGACTGCAAGAGGAAGTCATAGCACAGGTGAGGTGGTGACTGATATCCTGTTTGATGGAAGGTCAGAGTATGCCTATGAGGGAGCGGCCATGGTGTGGGGCAGTGTCTTGTGGTTTTCACAGTGTGCCTGACCGGTGTGCAGACATTTTCTTGCACCTGGCTAGAAAGGCTATCCTCGTTCCATGCCTAAGTTATCCTATCATGGGTTTCTTCCAGTGGCGGGCACCCTTGTGGCTTTCAACTGCCTGACCCGTGCCCGCAATTTAGTGGCTGACCTTCCATCAGGGAACATCAGACTCACCAAAACCGAACAGGTGGCAATGGAAAGGGGCATCCCTAGGTGTCAGGGCAGCAAAGGTGGCTAACCACTCGGGTGTCTTCTCCTGGCTGGCTTGCCAAAGTCTGTCACAGGTGGGCACAGGTAACGAGGTTCTTGGTGATCACAGACAAAGAAATGAACTGAACACACAGAGTTTATAGCAGAGAGAAAGCTGATTTATTAAGCGATAGCACACTCCACAGGACATGAGAGCGGGCCAACTCCAAGCAGATGTTGACCTCAGGGGCTTGGAGGGATTCTGTTCTTATAGGGCAGATATTTCCTGGCTAGTTTTGGTGGGCTTTTATTGTGTGTGTACAAGTAGTTGTATTACTTTAAAGCTACTGCACCTGTGATCTCCCATGACTTTCCTTGATTGGCCACCGGAGAAGGGGGTCACACAATGTTAATTTATTATAATACTCCTATAATGAAGCAGGGGTCATGTGGCATCTTCTGCGCAGGTGCATTCATGAGTCACCATGATTCAGTGCTTTTCCAGAAAGCTGGAACAACCAGTCTTAGAACAGGGTCTCTGTCCTCTATTGATGTCCTTTATCTTAGAGAGTTTCCTCCTTCTTGACTGTCTCCTGCCTCAACTCTGAATAAATTGTGCTCTGAGTTTCCTGGCAGCCAAAGGGAAAAAAGTAAAGAGTGATGGAGTGAGGGTTGAATCTGGAGGCATAAGGAGTGGTTTCCAGTTTGGCAATCTGTAGCTGTCATTTACTAGCAGGGTGGCAGGGATCTTTCTGTTTGGGTTGTTTCCTTACTTGAAAAATGTCTCTAAGAAGAATCTGGAAGAATGCTGGGAGGATTCAAGGAGAAACTGTATGAGAAGGAAATTCTAAAGCACAGTAAGAATGAAAGTGGTTATAATCAAGTCCACCCACTAAAAAGAAAGCAAAGCATCATCTTCAGTGAGACACCACTGGGATATCTTATTCCCTCAAAGGTCTGGAACACGAGGGCACATAACTCATGTTTGCAGAACCAAGAAGGAAGGAGGGCAGTTCCCAGGTGTTTTCTCCTCAAGCTTGAGCAAATGCTTGGCCAAGTTCATTCGCTCCTTGATAAAAGAAAAGATGAAAAAGGTCAGATCTCAAGCAGCCAAGAAGGACTGCGGAGGGTCTCATGCATCCAGAGGGTGCCTCTGTGAACTCATGACCTCAGGGCCAAGTAGGCTTTCAATACCGCCCAGCAAACCTGCTAAAATTTCAGGAACAACCATTCTCCCTCCCCAGTACCTACTTCAGGCCTTTCACAGTTTCCACCCACAGACTTCTTCACTCCGCCAGTGAGAACTCCAGGAAGTCTTCTTCCCTGCCTTGTCCTAAATTAAGTCCCCATTTTACACCATGGCATCCATCACTGCTCCAAATTTACATATGTTTGCATCATTATTATTGAACTTATTTTCATCATTATTAAATGGCATTATTTGAATTCATTGTTAATTGAAATTTAATCAAATTAGTTACTAATTACATTATTATTATACTTATTTGCATCAATATTATGTTTATATCAATCGTGTAGGTGGCGGCTGGCTCCCTGACTGTAACCTCCAGCTCAGCAGGGACAGGTTTTTTGTTCAACCATGTGTTCCCAGGCCTAACGCACTGCGTGGCACATGGTGAGTGTCCAGTCCGTATTTATTAAATTAATCAGTATTCCTGAACTCTCCAGCTGTGTCTAGCGGTGCTGGGGCCTACGTGTACCATGGTGTAGCAAAGGCCTTCTAAAGTTCCAGGGGCGTTTGCAACTTTTTGCAAAGTCAACTCTGGGGAAATGTTTTGGGAGGCGACACAATCTCGCCTCTTTAAAACAGCAAAATGAGCCCAGCTCTGAAGCAGCCCTGGAGACAGCCGAATGCAGCAGAGGATTGCGCTCCAGGGCACACAGCCTGCACTAAACCCTGCAAACATTCCGCGCACGTAACTCAGAGTGCCAGCTGGAGGCTGTGCTGGGACTGCCTCCTTTCATTTCTCCCGCGCGAAATCCGGCCGGACGGCTCCACTCCCTCCCTCCGCTGCAGGGGGGACCCTGGCACCCCCATACTGCTAGCCGCCTCAGGCCGCGGCCATTTGCAGCCCCCTCTCGCGCCGCCTGAGAAGCAATGTTCCCTGGTCGTGAAGTTTCGGTCCTTGACCAAAGCCTCGCAGCCCCGCGCCGCGGAGCCAAGTGGGCGGTGCCGCGCCCTCCCCCTGTCCCAGGCGCCGAGTGAGCCCCTCCCCGGGCCTGCCAGAACTGCAGGCGCTGATTGCGCGGCTGCAGGCACTCTCCCTGCGCAGTGCCGGGGGTGAGCCAAACTCCCGTGGCAGCGTGCGAGGAGGCGGCTGGAGTCCAGGTGGAAAAATGGAGGGTTGCTCCCAGGTGAGTGTCCAGCCGCTTGACGCAGTCCCGACGCCCCTACGAACCTGCCTTCTCTTTCCGCCCGGCCCTTCGCCTCCTTGGGCTGGAAACGTGGCCCTTGGCCGCGAAATTGTGGATCGGGTGCGCCCAGTCCCGCGAACGCCTAAGTGGGCGCACCCTGCAGGTGTGCGCAGTGGGTCACGGTTGTGCCAGCCAGACTGGAGAGGCTGGAAGCCTCCGCACCAGGGCTCTGGCCTCCATCCCGAGTGGATGCCCGGGGGTCGCAGGCCCGGCCAGTGCGGCCGCGAGCCCCAGGAGTGAACGCATTTCCAGGGGAGGCAGCAGGAGCGCAGCGCTCGTGTTTGCTGCGCTCATGGATCCAGGGCTGGGGGTGCGCAGCTTTTCTGGTGCCTGTCCTCCACTTTTTCTAGAAATTGGCACAGAGATAAGGAAGTTTAAGAAAAGAGTAGTTTTTCTAAAAAAAAAAACCAAAACACAACAGTTGAGTCAGACCAGTTCAACTTGGATAATGGAGTTTAAAAGGAATTGCTCTTGTAGTTTCCAGAACTTTTGTAAATGTTTTCAAGGAATTTGTAACCACTTGGGGCGGGGTGGGGGTGGGGATAGCAACGTCATTAAGCCAAATTAAAAAACAAAAAGCCCCAAGATCCCAAACCATTGACACAGCACGACCCTAATTAACGCGCTAGGGTCTTAAGTAGCTTTTTAAAATTTCATTAACAAACACTTGCGAATAAGTTACCCCAATGTTTCAGTGGGGGGCTGGGATTGTGAACGTGGTTTCAGTTTTTCTTCTTACTTTTTAAAAGAGCTTTTCTCCACTTTTCTAGTAATGAATGTTCATGTTTTTTTCAGAGGTAAGCAATAAACACTTCTTTTCAAACGAACTAAAAATAAAACGTTGAGAACGGCCAGGGAGCAGCAGCTTGTGGGAACCCGAGAGATACTTGGTGTGAGGCGTTGGGGGTTTTTCTTGGTTTTTGTGAGCTCCTCTGACTCACTGCTTCCACGTTACCTTCGACTGGTGTTTACCTCCTTTCTGCACCTGGGCGCTGGGCCTTGGCCTTGGGAGAGGAGAATGGCCAGCGCCAAGCTGCCGGCATGGCCAGTGGTGCCCAGAGGTGCCTGAGCCCAGGCCGCTGTCACTGGGCCAGGTCTAGCTGCAGATTAAAGGCAGAGCTGCTAATGGTCGCTTCGGCTTTTAGTCATTCCTGAAAGGCTTCCAGAAAATGGACAGTAGAGAGAAATCTGTTGTGGATGTTCATAAGAAAGTAACGTTTGTAAGTTTTTCCGATGAGGAGAGTTATTAAAAGCAAGGAAAACTAACTCAAGGTTAAGAAGGACCGAGACAGGGTTATTTATTTGTTTGTTTATTTAGGCCACTGGGCTTCACCGTGTCAGTATCCTGTGCTTCTAAGAGGTTCAGGTTTCTCCAGGACTTAAACTGAACTTTCTGGAAGGAGCTTTTGAGCCCGTTGTGAATTGCATCAGAAAATGTATCTTGATATTGTATCACTCTGCCTGACCGCTGTTGTTCTACCTGTCTCAGTTGCACTGCTTGATATACATAGTTCATACTCAGGAAGTTCAAAATGTCCCAGAATGTGCAGGTAGAAGCGAATAGCTCTAAAATGTTAAGTAAACTAGCACGTGGGGGTAAATCCACAAATTGTATCTGCCCCATTATGCCTCAGTTAGGGCAAATTACTATATGTAAGATGACCACAGTTTTTTTTTCCCCCCTTACTAAAGATCTCCTAATTGGCAGCGCAAATTAAGATGTATGATGATTTTTCCCGTGGAAATGTTTCTGCTCATCGTAATGTAACTATGAGCAGATTACAGTTTCTTTAAATTAGTGGAGGGTGGATCTATGGGGTGGGCAGGTGACTGCAGATATGAGCACTTAATGAACATTTCAGGCATAGCAAGATTTTAAGTTGGTGCGGTTCCACCCCGTGCCTCCAGCCATATGAATGAAGCCTTGCGGCGAACTGCCTGGAGCAGTGTTAGTGCTTGCTCAGCTCCGTGTGCGCTGGGTTTTAATCTCACACACACAGTAAATAACATCTCCATCCCTTGGAAGGGGTTCCAGCAAAGCAGCTTAGTCCTGATGTTATGAGTAGAGGAACTAGGCAGGGAAGAAAAGGTGTTCATTTAAACTCTGAACTCCTTTCTAGCTTCTTTTGGTGGGGGGGACACCTCACTAGTGTGTCAGATCTGTTGTCCTCTGACAGTGATCTCACCTCCCGCGGGCTGTAGTTCATGTTGGGCTGGCCACTGTGTCTTTGCTCTCACACTGAACGACAGGAGGAATACCCAATGAAGGCAAGGATGGATCTGGTCCCTTACTGAGAGCACTCACCAGTGTGTCTCACAGGAGCTGAAGAGGAGACTGCCTCGGCTTCCTAGCCAGGAAACTGGGCACGGAATGTCAGTGTTGCCCTTGAAGTCTCACCTAGGTCCAGGGTCCAGGTTGGACCCTCGGAGAAGAAAATGGCACTAAATGTTCTCTTGAATGTGCGTGTTGTTGAAGGGTAAAGGAAGAGTTTTTCCTGGTATTGGCCTCCTAGCTACAAAGTGCATACCCATCTGATCCTGTGGCTTAAAAATTGATGTCCCAAGACCCAGAAGCTGGTCAGACAGCGGGGGGCATCTGTGACTTCTTGGAAGGACAGCGCAATGACTTGCCACTTTTATAGTTCTGTATTTAAAAAGGCCACTTGGTTGTTGTTTCGATATTCCAGTGACTATCTCATTAATATGAGAGCCGAATTTTTAGTGTTCAGGAGAAACCTCAGAGAACAAAATAATTCTGACCAGGATAGAAAGCCAGGAGGTAATTTATGTGACTTTAAAAAATTTATGAATGTTACACTAGATTAATGAAAAGATCAGTAAAGCCATTTGAATGGCATAGTCCAGGCATGTTCATTTTAAACTGCTTTTGAGAGTTCTCCTTAACCCATCAGCACTCGCTGAGTTACAGTGTAGAGTCTTTACCTCCCAGATACAGTTTTCTTTATAAAGACCTATTAGCTTTATTCACTAAAGCGGAATTGATAACAGGCTGTTGGAGGAGAGGATAGGGATAAGAAAATAACAGTGGGGCCATTTGATTTCCTTTTTGTTTATGAAAAGCAGTGGTTTCTGGATGTTCAGAGGCACGTTTGGTAAATATAGCTGAAGTTAACAGAAAAGTTTGTCTTCCATTGTAGATGTTAGTGCCCTCTATGCAGTGCAAAAATACGAGGTCTGTCCCGAAAAAGTGCAACCATTGTTAATATAACAAGAATGGTTTGCGCAGCATCGACGTAACCTGGCAGCCAAGGAGAGTGGACTGGAATGCGCATGTGTGAACAATGAGGACTTCACTGTACTAGTCAGTGGGGGCAGTAGACGCTGTTGAATGAGCTTGTGTATGGTGTGACCATCGCATTCAAACTGACTGAGCGAGTAGAGCAACAATGTTATCTGCTTCACATTCCTCCGGGAAACTATTCGGATGAGTCAGAAGCCCACAGCTACGGGCACCTGGTGACTGGAAGCCTCATCACAGCGATGCACTCACTCATGCACCAGGTCTCCTGCAGAGATTTTTGGTGGAATGTCAAATCACCCAGGTGACTCAGCCCCACTACAGCCCAGACTCAGTGCCCTGTGACTTCTGGCTTTTCCCAAAACTAGAGTCACCTTTGAAAGGGAAGAGATTTCCGAGCATTGATGAGATTCAGGAAAATACGACAGGGCAGCTGATGGTGACTGGGAGAGCTGTGTGAGGTCCCAAGGTGCCTACTTTGAAGGGGACTGAGGTGTCATTGTCCTGTGTACAGTGTTTCTTGTATCTTCCTCTATAAATGTCTCTTTTTCCTAGTACATGACTGGGTACCTTCTGGACAGACCTCGTATGTCGTGGGGCCAGAGTCGGAGTTCAGATAGTTGACTTCTTTGCCAGTTTTCTCCCCCGTGATCCTCAGCTCACGCGGTATGTGCTAGGTATGTGAGTTATGGTGGAAGCAAGGAAGACTGTTTGCCTTTCCTGCCTTTGCCAGACCCCGCTGGCCTCTGCTCTGTGCTGTGGACACTCAGTGGCCTTTGGTGTGGGGAGCAGGAAATGTTAAGAGCCATTGTTCACTACCACTTCCCCTCCCACCCCGAGGAAACTATCACTTTTTAAAAATCAGGCCATGCTAGGTACTTAAAGTCGTCAGAATTAATCCTCACAGTAGTTCTGTGAAATAGGTGTATTGTCTGCATTTTAAAGATGAGGTAAAATTGAGGCTGGTGTGACTCAGTGGATTGAGTGCTGGCCGGTGAACCAAATGGTCGCCAGTTCGATTCCCAGTCAAGGCACGTGCCTGGCTTGCAGGCCAGGCCCCAGGAAAAGATAAGGAGAAATTGAGCAATTTAGCTTCAGGCAACCGCCAAGGACGGAGCAAAGCCAGGATTCTATCCCCAGAGCCACTGCCTGACTTTAGCCCCTGGAATCGCGGGACCTTGGCAGGTTACCAAGTTTTCCCTGAAATCATTTTATCAGGACAGGGCCACTGAGATGATCAAGGACATGCCAAGGATAACGCAGTGTTTGAAAGTGAGGGGGTGAGGGGGTGTCGGCACTTCTGTGTTTTCTCAGGACGCCTTTGCCCCTCCCTCTAACCCGGAGATCCGAGTGTCAGTAGCCGGTCCAGTTCTTTCTTAGGAATTGACCAGATTATGCTTAGGACAGGATTCCTTGGATACCGTCTGCAAATGTCAGCTTCGGAATATGAGTAAGGTCCACCAAACTTTTACAAAAAAAAAAAAGATTTTTACATGAAGTTTGTGTTGTGCCAGGAGCAGCGGGTGAAGATGAGCTGAAATGAAACCCTGAGCCGCGCGGCTCCGCCCACCCTGCTGCTGGGTCTCATTTTCTGAATACTTTCCATTCAGTGGCCCTGTTCAGTCACCACGTTTGCGTAACTCTTACAGGAGGATCGCTATTAGATTCTTCCTTCCACGCCTGCCGTACTGTTTTTCTCCGTAGCTGGAAAGTCTTGATAGTTTTTACCTGCAATGACTGTGTCATCGAGTAGAGATGTATATTATGTGTCAATTTTCTGTTGAAAAACTTTTTGTTTATTAAAGGAATTTTGCAGTAATTATCTTTTGGGTATGGTACCTACCTCATTCCTTGTGTTGGAGTCCACACTGATTTTTTTGTTTTCTTTTTAATCCTCACCTGAGGATATGTTTATTGATTTTAGAGAGGGAAACATCAATGGGTTGCTTCCCTTACATGTCCCTACCCACCAGGGATCAAACCTGCAACCTGGGTGTGCGTCCTGACTAGGTAACGAATCCGCAACCTTTTTTGTGTTCGGGGGGCAGTGCTCCAACCCGCTGAGCCCCACCCACCACGGCAAGAGAGAAAGCAGTTTTTGCTCAGATTAGAGCCGGGGCTCATGATCACTGGACTGAAACAGTGACTTTCTTTATGAACAGCTAGCCGAATGTTTGTCTCTGGGGGAAAATGGAAAGTAGTCTCAGCGGCTATGTTCTTGACCACCATCCGGTCTGCCTGGAACCTGCCCCCCCTCCCCCAAATGCATGAATGTGCTAATGGACGCACGGTGGGAGTGCCTCTGCGTCAGGCCTGCCGTGGCCTTGGGGACGTTAGCTGGCTGCTTGTGGCCGTGGGAGGCGGGATGTCCAGTGCTGAGCTGCTCTCCTGGGCCCAGCATCACTGTTTGAAGAGGGTTGCCGGCTTTGGACCTGCTTATTTGAACAGTAAATTCTTTCCTACGTAGCATTCCAGAAGGTTGAACGTCTCAAGGTCGAACAGGTTCTAAGAGCTAAAAAAATATATATACTTGTGATCTGGTGCTGCTTATAAGGGGTGGGTGCAGTTTGTAAAACTTCACGAGGCTGTACACTTAAGATATGTGCACTCTTCTGGTTGCGTGGCGCACTTAAAACATTTACAAAACAGCATTTCGAATCCCTAACTATGAGTTCCAAAGCCTGTGCTTTTAGGACAGCCCAGGCTACCAGGTATGTGGGTGAAAAGTTCCCAGATGCCCTGTGTTCTGCCGATTGTGCCAGTATCCTCAGGGCTGGGCATGGTCCAGGGACCCACAGACCCCTCTGCTGTCCCCCCAGACCTGCCAGAGCAGCAGCACAGTGGTCTGGGCAGGCCTCACCTTTAACCTCTCCTCCAGGAGAATCCTGTGCTCTTGGGGAGTGCCTTGCAGGTGTGCGTGAGCTCTGGCATGTGGTCTTTTGTCACAGTGCCTGGCCTTGTCCACCACCCCTTACCTGCTGCTGGCAGACCTTGTCTGTTAGGCGGGCCCAGGATTTCCTCCAGGGTAGTGGCTGGTGACTCAAACCACGCAGCAGGCCAAGATGATAGTATCCTGCTGTGTGAAGGGGCCTGCCATATAGTGGTAGGGAGGTGTTAGATATTGTTGAATTTCTTAAAAAGGTGGTTTAGGGCCCTGGCGGGGTGTTTCAGTGGGTGGGAGTGTTGTCCTGTGCACCAGAAGATTGTGGGTTCGATCCCCAGTTGGGGCGCATGCAGGAGGCGATTGATGTTTCTCTTCTCTCCCCACCCCCGCTCTCTCCCCAAAATCAATAAATATACCCTCAGGTGATGATTTAAGGGAGAAAAAAGGGCAGTTTAGGGCTGTCAGTGGGTAGTGAGTGGAAGCATGAGGTAAGACAGGCTGGGGTGCCCGCTGGCAGGGCTTCTCCAGGTTCTCCGTGGCAGCAACGCCCGTTCCGCCTGTCCCAGAGGCCCCTGGGGCGGGTGGCTGCCCCACCCTGCAGGGGATCTGCTCATGGGCCTCCAGTTTCATCTTCACAAGTCGTGCCTGTTTTGCATTCTTTTCCACGAAACATCTTAATTTAATACACAAAAAAAGCTATTTTAAATTAATCTTCCAGGAAAAAATTCCCCTCTGTGTCCCACCCGGGGTCCAGAAAGCCCCCATGGCAGCAATCTGAGAAGCGTGGACCTGCCGAGTAAGGTGTAGCAATCACGCCTGTGATAGATCCAGGAACAGAAGTGATGTCTCCCCCTGCAATACCTTTTTATTTAAAGCTCCAGGACTCTGAGGGCACTTAACTCTGAGGGGAAAAGGCAAACTTTACTTGATCTTTAAATCCCTGGGAATTTTTTTTTAATGCAAAATGTCTAGCACCTTTATTTTGTCCTCCGTTTGCACTGGCTTAAAATGGAAAGTTAAGGGGGAAAAGGTACATTTAAAATTATTGTTTATTCTTAATTCTCTCTTTTTTTCCCCTGACATTTGGCACCAGGCATTGTTTTATTTGGGGAGATTTTGTTTTTAATTAAGACACCAATAGTTGGAGCCAGTGGGGCCTCATTTACCCTTTCCCACACATGGGCCCTCGTCTGACTTAGAAAAACAGCAACAACAAAGACTTTCACTGTTTTCTGACTCTCCCAGCTTTAAAAACTCACTGGAAAGAGCATCTAGTTGTCCTCCTGACCTTCATCATGCTGAGTGTGTCCTCTTCCCCGGCTGTAATTAGGAACCGAGGAAGCGTGCGCTCTTAGGGAGTGTGTACATTCACTCGGGCACAATGCCAGGAGCCAAGTGGTGTCAGCAGCCCGCACGGGCTGCCGGCCCAGTGATTGTTGGGGCACGTTTTCCTCTCGCGGGGCAGAAGCGTGTCAAGAGGATCCCTGTATAAAGAATTCTGGGGCTGGGCTGGGCTGGGCTGGGCTGTGGGGATCCTCCCCTCATCCGTGTGCGGATCTGGTAGGCACTTGTCTGCATGGCGCTCAGGGACACGCCCCTCTGAAAGATGGGCGCTTCCTGCCTCACTGTACTCCAGACTTGGTTTTCGTATTTGCAGTTACAGTTGACATACGCTCTATTAGTTTTAGGTATACAGCATAGAGATCGGACATTTCTATACCTTAAGAAGCGGTCCCTCCCCACTCTGTAAGTCTGGTACCCACCTGGCACAACGCACGGTTGTGACAATATTATTGACTCTGCTCCCTAGGCTGTGCTTCACATCCCTGCGACTGTTCTTCCACCTGCGAACCCACCGCAAGCCCTCTTCCCGTCTGGCTCTGTTCCGCAGCTGTGGAGCTGTGGCCGATCTCGAGGCCCCTAGAATCTTCCCGGCCATCACTCCTACAGCTGGGTCAGGTGCCCTTGCGGACTGTTCCCTGTTCACAGTTATCACACCGCGTTCAAACCGTTCAAAGATTGCCTGGCTCCCCCTAGCACAGATGACTCATTCCTCATCAGATGCCCAGCACGTATGGGTACTGTTGCCATCTTTTTAATAACTTTACATTATAACCATGGACAGAGTGTCTTGTGTGTCACAGAATGCTGTCCAGTCGTAGTTTGGGAGCCATCAGGGCTTTACACAAATGTTCTCTTCCTTTTCCTTCTGGGTACATGGGAGGAATGCATTTTTCTGGGCCTTGAGATAGGTGAGGCCATTGGACGTGCTTTGGCCAGGGGAACGTGAGCAGGGGTGTTGAGTGTCACATCTAGGGGGAACCCTTTAAACAGCAGAGCATCCTATACCATGTCTCGCTTCCCCTCCGTCTGCCAGCGCTCCAGGTGGCAGAATATCAGCCGGGCCCTGTGTGAGGACAGGGTCCTGTGGAGGGGTGTGGAGTGGTTCCCTGGGCCGGCCCAGGAGGAACATGTCCTAGGAATAGGAAAGAAACCTGGCTTTATTTTAAGGCTTTGAAATGTCGAGTTGTTTGCTATTACTTTGAACCTGTTGCATGCCGACAGACACACACAGGCAGTGGAAAGGTATTAGAAAGTACCTTACACAAAGGTAACTCACCTTACTGCCATGTGGCTGTCTTGGCTGTTAGTGTGACGGGGTGAGGGGAATGGGCTTATAAGGAAGTGGCTTGGTGTTTGGGGATGGTAAGTGCCCTGTGCGGGGCAGGGGAGTCCCACAGGGAAAGCAGAGCTTAAAAACACTGAGTCAACTTGTCCGATTTGATCATCAGCCCTTCAGAATCCAGAGCAGTCTTAACACTGGCTTTACATTTCCTGTCTGCTGACCTTTCTGGAAAAGGAAATTACCTAGCACTTCCCAAGCGGCTTGGCTCACTTCCTTCTCAGGACCTCTGCCAATTTACTTGTCTACAGATTTCTCCCTACTCATGTTTTCTCTTTTAAAAATAACATTGATGCCCTGGCTGGTGTGGCTCAGTGGACTGAGCACCGTCCTGCAAACCAAGAGGTCACTGGTTCGGTTCCCAGTCAGGGCACATGCCTGGGTTGCAGGCCAGGTCCCTGCTTGGGGGTGTGCGAGAGGCAGCTGATGACCGTCTCTCTCTCACATGGTGTTTCTCTCCCTCTCTTTCTCTCCCTTCCCCTCTCTCTAAAAATAAATTTAAAAATATATAAAAATAAAAATAACATAGACTATTTTTCTTCTGCCCTTGTTTTTACTGTGATAAAATATGCATAACATAAAATCGGCCATGTTAACCATTTGTGAGTGTACAATTCAGTGGCACGAAGTGGAGTCACATTGCTGTGCAGCCACCAGCGCCACCACCCGCCTCCAGAGCTGCACCATGACACACACCGAGCTCCCCCGTCCCGCCCCCACTCCCAGCCCCGGTAGCCACCACCCCACTTTCTGTCTCTGTGAGTTTGACTTGTCGAGGTACCTGCTGCAGGTTGTGTTGGAGTCATACGGTATTTGCCCTTTTGTGTCTGCCTTATTTCACTTAACATAGTGTTGTCGTCAAGATTCATTTGTGCTATGACATGTCAGAATTTCATTGTTTTTAAAAGCTGGAAAATAATGCATTGTATATATTGTCTACCATGCTTTGTTTATCTGTTCATCCACTCACAGACACTTGATTTGGGCTGATTTCACCTTTTGGCTATTGTGGAAAATGCTGCTGTGAACGTTGGTGTAAAATACCTGTTTGAATCCCCACTTGGACTACACTTATTAGAAGTGGAGTTCCTGGGTCGTAGGGTAATAATTCTAGCTTAACTTTCTGAGGACCCACCACACTGTCTGACAAGTGGCAGCCGCGCTGGTTTACTTTCCCACCAGCAGTTCACAAGGGTTCTGACTTCCCCGCATCCTCACCAGCACTTATTTTCAGTTCTATTGCTAGTAACCATCCTAATGCATGTGAAGGGGTATCTCATTGTGGTTTTGATTTGCGTGTCCCTAATGGTGGGTGATGCTGAACATCTTTTCATGTGCCTATTGGCCACCTGTGTATCTTTGGAGAAATGTCTCCTCAAGTCCTTTACTCATTTTGCAGTGGGTATTGTTGAGCTGTGGGAGTTCTTTATATACCCTGGGTATTGATCCCTCATCACACACACGATTTGCAAACATTTTCTCCCATTCCGTAGGTTACCGCTTTGACTCTCCTGGTTGTGTCCTTTGATGCACAAAGGTTTTTAATTTTGAAGGAGTCCAGTTTATCTGTTTTTCCAACTGTTGCCTGTGTTGTTGGTGTCATATCCAAGAAATCATTGCCAAATCCAATGTCATGAAGTTTGATACATTTTGAGGGTTTTCTTTGTAGATGGTGTAAGGGGTCCAGACCAACTCAGTGTTCCCTTTCTCATTGCCACCCAAGGCTCTGAACTTGGCGGCTGTTACGCAGAGTCCAGCGTTCACTTTCCTAGTTGTGGCCTGTGTTTCTCTAGTTACAGGTATGGGAGTGTCGGGCTCTGATGGCCAAACAAAATGGTGTCTTTGAAAAGACAAGGGTGGCAAATACTGTTCACCTTCTTGTGAAAAGTTTGAGTCTTTCTCTCAAGAACCATCTCGTTAGGCTTGGCTTAGGCGCTGCTTCTTAGCATAAATGTGGCAGGTTTCTATTCTTGTTAGTGGAACGCTAATCCTGTGGCTGCCTGTTTGTCCCTTGCAGTGATTTTGTTAGATGGTGGAAGGGTGTTTGAAATTAACCCTCTGACGTCATTAAGCTTGTGGTGTTCAGTTTCCAAACTTGTGTTCACTCCAATGCAAGTGTTAAGTTCCCTTTGCCTGAACCATGAACTTTCTATTCATTTTTAAATAAAAAGCATTCAGGGTAAAAATAACTAGATTGGCAATTTCTCAAATGATCCAGACCGACTCTAAAATGAATTCAACGCACATTAAAAACGAGAATTCAAGTCACGTTTGAAGACACAACGCTATATGCTAGTGTGGCAGTGCAGCTGCGGTCCGGGGGACCCCAGGACCCTTCCAGAGTTTCACGAGGACAGAGTGATTGCCAGGATAATACTAAGACGTGGTTTGCCCTTCGCTGCTGTGCTGCTGTCGCGCTGACGGTACCAGCAGAGGCAGAGAGAACTGCTGGCCCTCGGCCTGCATGCACGGCGTGGTGACACCCGGCTGTGCTGTGGCCGTCACATTCTTTATCTTAGTACTCGCGATTTTCAGAGAAAAGGCCAGCTTCCCAGAAGAACGTCTCGTAACAGTAAAAATTGTCTTATTAAAATCTTGATCCTTGAGGGCCTCTCCTTAATATATTGGATGATGAAACGGACATACATAGAAAGTCCTTTGGCATTCCTAAATACAGTGCTTGTGTGGCGATCTCCGGGCAGAGATCCAGTGTGCATACATATACAGTCAGGCCGTGTTTCAAGGCTGCAAAGAACCACAAGGAAATCTTGAACTTGACTGTTGGTGGTGGTCTTGTCATTTTGGTTGTGTGAGTTTGAAACTGTTTCGTGTGTAGGGTAGATAGAGCAAAGGGGTAAGAAGAGAAGTGCACCTGAGGTTTTCACTGTGGGCAAGGAGCTGTTAGATGGATTGAGGTTGGTGAGGAGGAATCCGCCATGTTAGATTGAATTCAAGGTGTCACCATGAACTTGTGACTTAAGATATTTAAAATATCCGTGCTCTGTCCAGTCAAAGAGCTTAGAAGCAATGATGCTTCACCAGCAAGGAGCATGCTGAGTTCTCAGATCTTGATTTTACATGCCCGGGGTCCTTGGAGAAGTGGCTGATTCAAGGTCTGGGGCAGGTGAAGTGCAAGTCTAGCTCGACATACTTGTTGTGACAGAAAGGAAGGAGGTGACCACAGCCTGTTAGGGTTGTGTGGAAAAGACACAGAACCCAGCTTAAAGGAGCTCCCAGTGGCCAAATGTGGAACAGTTTGGGCCTCAGAAAGAACGATGACAGTGATAGGTTATAACACTGAGTTAAAAAAAGATCCATGAATCTGCCTGGCAGGGCGGGAGGAGGAGGGAAAGACAGGAAGAGAGAGAATACTGTGTCACAGAGGATGCCAGCTAGTGTATGAAGGGGGACTAGACTGGGAAAATCACTGTTTTGCAACCCCAACTGCAGTAACTGATTCAGGCAAGAGTTGCTGATGGACACTGAAAGGACTGAGTGAAAAGTTAGCAGGGAGAAGGGTATTCACAGACCGAGATATTTCTCTCTCAAATATCACCACCGTTATTACTTGGTAAATACAAAGGGGCAAAGTATTTTTGCTAAGGAGAAACCAGGCAGATCCCGCCCTCACTTGTCGCTCAGATAGCGTGACCACTAAACATGGAGACAGCCCGGCATGACGTGCTTTCTGAACGAAGAACGCAGCCCAGCGCTACCTAGGAGGCAGTGCTGGAAGGCAAACCTGGATCAGGAGGCCCAATCAGATTCCAGACTCAGCTACCACGGTACAAGAAATCCAAAGGGACAGGAGTCTGAAATACCATCTTGGGGCTGTAAACAAATAAACTGGCAAATGCTACCGACCAAGGACCCAGTTTCTTCAAAAATAAGTTACAAGAAGGGAAATGTAAATGGAGACATTAAAAAAAAAATAAATGGAGACATAAGATAGGACTTAAGAGACATGTTAACTAGTGTATGAACCTTATTTGGATGATGACCCAGATGAACTGAGTTAAAAAATAAGTGAATAAAACTGTGATCACAGGGTGTATGATACTGTCTATAACCTCTTCAAAGTAATTTGGAGGGAGGGTGGTGGGTAGGGACGCAGGTGGAACAAGACGAGCCATGGACTGATACTGGGTGGGGGGGGGTCGACGTGTGTTCCTTACACTACTCACTCCATCTTCTTCTGTGTGTTTTAAAGCTTTATAGTCACATTTTTAAAAACACTACTAATTAATAAGGGTAACCAGCCATTTTCTGCCTCCTTATGCAGGAGATTGAAAGTATTTATCATCTGCATAGGATTGTTATAAGAATATTTAATGGAATCTATCAGGAAAGTTCAGAATGTATGACATTCTACAAGGCAGATGTCTCGGGCTCTTTGGAGTCAGTTTCATGAAAACAACAGAAAACAGGGTCACACAGGCAGTCCAGTACAATGCATGATCCCTGCTGGTGCGCGTCTGTTCCCCCCCGTCACCCCCCCCACCCCCGCCACAAGTTATGAAAGACACTTGGGAGGCAGTTGCCGACCTTTTAATACGGACTCCTGAGAAAGGACATTTTTGAATTAACATTAATTATTTTTTGGTATGATTATGGTTTTGTGGTTCTGTAGGAGGAAGTCCTTACTTTTGGGCTGTCTGTGCTGAAGTATTTTGGGGTGTTTATCAGCACGGTACTTTGAGCATAGGTGGATCAGGCCAGCTCATCTTAATTAAAGGACCGTTCTCCTAGGTTGGACACAGTCAAATATCAGCAAGTGCCTGCGGTTCCCCTGATGTTTGTTGAAAGAGAAAGAAAGCTGATGTGGTGACAGATGGGGGTTCCACGTGAAGAACAGACAGATGTTTGTACTGTTCTTTTACCTTTGTCTGTGTTCGAACTTCTTCAGAATGAGGGGCTGGGAACAAAGAGGGGGCCAACGCACAGAAATGAACTCCGAGCAGGTGCATGTTTGGCTAGGTTCAGTGTGCTGATGGCATTCTTGCTGGGAAGAATCGCGTCTAATAGCATGGAAATTCTCTTGGAATTCCAAAACTCCACAATTGATTCAGAATATAGGAAAGAAGGAAGGCTGTTTCATGGTGTGCGTTTTCATATCTGAATCAGCATATGAGGAAGAACAGAAAAGTAAAGAACTGTGGCTGGGAATTAAGAAAGGAGAAGTGCAGTAGGATCTTCTGGAGGCTTTTTTCCATGGATGCCATTTAAAGGCACATCCACCGTCGGAGAGAGATAAGAGCATTGGTTTCTCAGACACAGACGCCTACTTTTCTCACTTTTTGTCGAGATCAAAAATGGCTTCTGTGTGGGTATGGTCTTCACATTCTCCACAAGTGGGATATATCTCTCGAGTTTGAAGAAGTCTTGTTTTCATCCTCTTCTCCCTTGTTGCCTAAGATCTGAGCTGACACACATTTGGCGCAGGGTTACCGGGGTCTATGGGACAACCAGGACAGACTGATCAAGTTATGAGATAGTAATTCCTACTCCTCTTCAGAAAATTTCCCTAAGTGATTGTCCTTCTGTTTTAAATCCCAAACAGATCCCTAAGGAAGTGACCGACATCTTTAATGCCTCTAGTGACGATGAAGAGTTTGTCGGCTTCCGAGATGTTGTTCCCATGGAAACCCACTCACTGGACGAGAGCTGCAGTAGTTCTGGCTCCCTGGAGCCCGGGAGACAGGTATGGATGCCTTCGTGTCCGTCCGGAGGCCTGGGTCTTGCTTCGGGTACTCTCTTCTTTGCACCACCTGGTCTGAGACTGGCGGTATTTGTTAACTGTCGAGCATTTTATTTTATAAGCATTATGCCTTCATGTTTCGAGAAACTGGTGAGAGTACCTGGCTCGCTTTTGCTGTTTAAATCCTTATGTACAACAATTTTGTTTTAAAAAAGGGGACCTCACATGATCAAATCCATTCTCTGTGCAACCGCGGGGCTGCCGCCCGGGATGAGGCTGCATTCAGAGACTCGCACACAGCTGGTGGGGGGGTGGCTGGCGCTCACAGCGATAGCCCACCCCACGCAGTGCAGTGTTGGAATGCGTCTTTACCACGGGAATGTCGCGCCCTCACTCTTGCGGCGTGGTTCTGTCGGCACTTCCCCCTTGGAATGGCTGGGAGGAGCTTTTTCTTCCGGAACTGCCGTGTGGCACACACAAGTTGCAGTTCCCTGGGAGTTAGACTCCAGGGGGTTCACATTGTGCCTTAGCAACGGCATGGCCCACCGAGGTATGTCGCACTCAGAAGTCTTCGTTCTCTACAAGGCTATAAAGGAAACCCGCCCTGCATCCACTGGGCATGTGCAGGTAGGAAGCAGTGACTTGTGTCTGTGTGCCAGCTTGAGGACTCAGCTGGCTGTGCAGTTCTGGCCTCGGTGGAAGCTGTATTTTCCCAGGACCTAGGGGCCCCCCTCTTTGTGGTCCTTACCTTAGTCGATGTCTCCACAGCATCCTTACCTTATTCGACCCCGCCAGCCACCTGCCTCCACACCCCAGGTTCTCTTCCTCTCAGGTACACCGTTTGTTCTTGGTTGTCATCTCTTCTGTTTCCTGTCCGCTTACGAGGATGTTGTCCAGGGTTTTGTCCTCAGACCTTCTCACTTAGTGATCTCAGCGCCTGGCCTGTTCCAGCTATCACCTCCCAGTTCTAAGGCGTGGCTTCTCCCTCCAGCCCCAGATGGATTCCTGACGGCCAGCTGGGCCGAGCTGAAACTCGCCCTTTCCCCTCCCCTGGGTGTCTGTCTGGTGTTCCCCTTTGTTGTCCCCCTCGTTGGTGTTCTTGACCCTTCCTCCTGCTCTCCTAGCTCCCTGACTGCCTTCCGGGAGTTGGTGAATCTTCTCACCTCCGTTCCTTCCCTTCTCTTCCGCAAAGCCCTAGCTCAGCTGTAGAACTGGGCTGTGGTCACCATCTTCCCTTCCTCAGAAATCTCCAGTCTCCATGTGAGCGTGCCAGGCGGCGAGGGAGAGGGGAGCCTGTCGGACCCACCGTGAGGGGCGTTCTGAACAGCGCAGGTGTGGGTAAAGTGCTGAGCATGCAGGAGGCTTTAAGAAACAAAGCAGCTGCCTTGGCTGCTATGACGGCTGCCACTTCTGTGTGGTCACACCTGGCCCCCTCCCCATCCCCAGCATGCCTCAGTGTGCTCGTGGCCCCACATGCCTTACTTAGGTGGCCCATGACAATATGCTTTTCATACAGATTGTGCTTATTCATGTGCCTACCTGGGAGGTGGAGGTGCTGTGTTACCCCATTTTACAGGTGATGAAATTGGCGCTCAGGGAGGTGAAATAACTCACCCAAGGTTACTTCTCACCCTCTCAGCTCCCAGTGCTCTCTCTTCTGCCTGCGGTGCCACAGTAGACCAGAAGCTGCATCGATTCCCTCCTCGTACACCATTCTGCCCTGAGTGTACACCGGTCCGTGCTGTCCATTCTGCCTGTGCGCTTGCTCTACCCTAGTTCCGATCCAGTTCAAATGCTGCTGCTTCCAGGAAGCCTTACTGGATTTTCTCTTGTTCTGAACACCATTGTGCTTGTGTCTCCCTTCTAACACTGATCCTCACCGTGGTTACTTGGGACCTGTCCAGCTCCCCCACCAAATGACAGGCTCCGTGATGGAAGGGATCCCATACTTGAGGGGCCCTTCCCGCTTCGCTGGCTTGGACTGCTTACTTGTGTCTTCCCTCCCCTCCCGTTTCGCGCATCCAGCACCCGTGGTGAGTGTGCACCTGTGGGGTGGAGTTGACGTGGGATGCGTGCCTGCTTTGTTCAGCCCGCCACCACTTCCCAGTCTGTTTCATGTCACATGAGCTTCAAAGTAAAAGGCAGCCAGTCTGTTAACTCCTCTTCTTACCAGTTTTGTGCTTACCGCCTTGGTCATGGTGAGCCCTGGTACTCACCTAGTACCTGCTCATTCTGCCTAGTACTGATTTAAAAAGTAACAAATGGGTCCTGGAGAGTCGAGAGCCATGAGGGGTTGTGACCTAGAGTGCTGTGGGGCTGTGTGCAGTGCATATTTGCTTCACACGGAGGCATGTTAAAAACATTCCTTACACCGTGTAAAGCACAGGCCTTGGTTTAGAGACGTGGCTAAGTTGTTTTTCCCGATCAGAGCTTGGTCATCAAAGATACGGATTTCTCCCAGGCTGACCACTGCCCCATTAGGCCAGCTCAAAGGATAGCAACCGCTGGAGGACCGGAAGTGGGGAGCTTGCCACTGTGAGGCCTGACCCTTCTCTTCAGGCCCGAGGCAGGGACTGTGGTGTGTGATGAAATTTGCACCCTGTCCCGGTTCCCCAAAACAGCCTGCAGGGGCGGTTCAGGCTCTAGGAACCAGATGTTTCCTGCCCCCAGTGGGGGACAGCAGGTCCGGGGTGGGTTTCCTCGGGGGCCAGCTGGGCACCTTTCTTCCTTAATCATAAATCCTCATCACCGCTTCCCCTTCCCGACCCCGCACACGCAGATCCACTTGAACTAGACGGGAGAGGCTGCGTGAACTTCTACTCAGTGTCTGCAGTGATGCTGACTTTGGCCTCCCTTAAACACAGTGTGAATTTCACTCTAAAGAAACTTCGTGTGTGTGTGTGTGTGTGTGTGTGTGTGTGTGTGTGTAAACACAGTGTGAATTTCACTCTAAAGAAACTTCCTCTGTGTGTGTGTGTGTGTGTGTGTGTGTGTGTGTGTGTGTTTCAAGCAGCTGTACCACAGCTATCAACAAAGGAACAAAGTGATTCAGCTCCGAGGACGCACACTCCGATTACCCACAGTAATGCAGAGGGGGCACTTTTAAGCTCAAAGTGTTGGATGTAGGCAGTTCTTTTCTCTAGTCCCTGTAAGTTTCTCTACTCCTCTGTTACATCTGTTTTTCTCCAGAGACCATAGGAGCTTGAAGAAGTGTATAATTAAAGTCAGGGAAAGGCATGGGGGAGGTAAAGAGTCTCCAGTTGGAAGCGGTGTGGTGAGGGGTCATTGCTGCCTCGGGAGTGGGGGGAGGAGACATAGGAGATGTCTGGGGCCCCGGGCTCCTGCTGCTGGGCGGCTGGCTGGCGGGGGGTGGCCTCCTCCCTCAACCTCAGGGCTTGCTTTTCCCTCCCCTCTCTCAGCCATGCCAATTAGAAAATCCAATTTCCTTCTTTTCATTAGTTCAAAAGAAAGAAGAAGTCTTCATTTTTTAAGAGTCAGTCATACATCTTTTTTCTGCTTACTCACTGCCTGTGGGCGGTGGTGGCCTGTCACCACCTGGGAACTCTGCTGAGTTGGAGCAGCCACCAGGCCCCCGGGGCAGTTTGTGGAGGGGCCACTGCAGTCAGCTCAGCAGCGGGCAGGGGAGTGTGAGGCTCTCCAGCCCTTTCTTTCCTACAGAGAAGCTTTTGCACCCTTTGAAAGGGAGGCATGTGTGGCCCTGGCTGGTAGCTCAGCCGGTTAGCACATCATCCCTGATCCACCGAGGTGGCCAGTTCTGTCCCTAGTCAGGGCTCATCCAAGAATCAACACGTGAAGGCACAAATCAGTGGGACAACAAAGTGATGTTCCCCTCTCTCTTTCTCTAAAAATCAATAAATAAAGTTTAAGAGAGAGAGAGAGAGAGAGAGAGGCATGCTCAGAGAAGGGCTTTGGGTGGCCATTAGCAAGGAGCGTGGGAGGGAGCCAGGGTTTCCCCGCACATCTTCCCATCTTCTTCCCGTGGCTCTCCGGCTCTCTGTGGAAGCAGACATTCCTGATGGCCAGCCATCCTGGCGGGAGAAACTGAATTCTGTCAGCGCTTTTGGGTCAGATAAGCAGCTGATTGACACTGTGATTGACACTGTTGAGATTTTGAAATCATTCCATTTGCAGGCCTAAATTTCTGTAAGCTATGGAAAATGTGGTGTGTGTGTGTGTGTGTGTGTGTGTTTATTGTGATAAAATACACACAGCATAAAATGTGCCATTGTAGCCACTTTTAAGTGTTTTCCTGCCGGCAAGACACTCAGTGGCACCAAGTACATTCCCGGGGTCGGGCAGCTGTCACTATTGTCCATTCCCAGAATGTCTTCGTCATCTGAAATAACTCGAGACTCATCAAGCCACAGCTCCCCATTGCCTGGAAACGCCGGTGACCTCTATTCTTCTTTCTCTCTGACATGTGTGTTTTTAATTTAGCAGGATGTGCACTTCCGTTCCAAGTACTTCACAGAAGAGCTCAGAAGAATTTTTATAGAGGACACTGACTCGGAGGATTTTGAGGGATTTACACAGAGTGATCTGAATATAAACAGTGCCTCAGAAGTAAAGGTAATAATTATCAACATGGGGGAGTGTGGGGTATACTATTTTAGTCCTGTTTCTGAATTGTATTTTTACTTGTGAGAAGTCACTTCACAAGTGAAAAGATGTTTTACTTTTCCTTACATGTTTATCTTACAAGCCAGTTAACAAAAGACAAAAATTGCTAATCTTTTTTTTTTTAAAGACTTTATTTATTTATTTTTAGAGAGGGAGGAAGGGAGGGAGAAAGAGAGGAAGAGAACCTCAATGCGTGGTTGCCTATCATGCTCCCCCCCACTGGGGACCTGGCCCACAACCAAGGCATGTGCCCTGACCGGGAATCTAACCGACAGCCCTTCAGTTTGCAGGCCAGCGCTCAGTCCACTGAGTCACATCAGCCAGGGCTCAAAAATTGCTATTCTAAGATCAGTAGAATACCACCAGTCCATTATTCTCTTAGAGAAAATCCAGTTGTCTCCCCCTGGTGCCTCTAGAACAGGGGTGTCAGACTCACTTTCACCGGGGGCCACATCAGCCTTGCAGTTGCCTTCAAAGGGCCAAAATAATTTCAGGACTGTATAAATGTAACTACTCCTTAACTGTTAAGGAGTTGAAATTACATTCGGCCCTTTGGAGGCAACCTTGAGGATGATGTGGCCACTGGTGACAATGAGTTTGACACCCCTGCTGTAGAGTTTTTGGAGGGTATGTCCCAGGTGCCAGGTGTCCCTCATTGTCCTTATCAAAGACATTTTTTATTTATTCATTTTTAGAGAGAGGAAGGGAGGGAGGAAGAGGGAGAGAAACATCAGTTGGTTGCTTCTCCCATGTGCCCTGACTGGGGACTGAACCCACAGCCCAGGCACGCGTCCTGACCAGGACTCCAACTGGCTCCCCCTCGCCCTGTGGGACAATGCCCAACCAACTGAGCCTCACCAGTCGGGGCTCAAAGATTGACCCTCTTTGATCTGAAAAGCGAAGGTCCCTCTGGGAGTAACAAGTCTTCAACGCCATTTCGTCTCGTGTGTGAAGCAGTGTTCTTGCGTTTGTAGGTAGGCAACGCCTTAGCTGTGGAGCAGTCTTGGACTTGCCTGTGCATTCTGGGTTTGGAGTGTCAGTGCTTCTTAATGAGAAAGAAGACCCAGGTCTGCCTGATTCCTGTGGGAAATCTGTTCTCTTCGCTTTGCAATAAGGGGACTGGTTTGTGGGTTGATCTCTCCTATTATTCCATATGTTTAGGCCAGTTTACTGTTGACTGCTTTTGAATCTCAGGCTGACTGTTTTAAAGAACAGCCTTTGGATTTTTTTTTTTAGGCATAAAAGTGTTTTCTGTGAAGTGAAAAACAGCACACATTGATCCCCAGAATCAATGTACCACCTCCTTCTTCTGTATCAAGAGAAAGGACAGAGGTGAAGCCTCTTCATGGTCAGAAGCTTCTAAGGAGCCCCTTCTGACACGGAGCCTGTGTAGACATTTAAATGAGCTGTAACCAGGAGGCCCACCGAGTCCCTTGCCTTTTCCTGGGGGGATTTAAGGCCTGGAAGCGCTGATGGTGGGCTGCCTGGGTGGATGGTGGTGCTTTTCTCCATGAATAGCAACACGGCGCTGTGCCGGCCTAGGGGCCCCAGCCGCCCATGGCTTTCTTTAGACACGCTGTTTGCCTGGTGGCCTCGCGTTCTGGCCAGCAGGACACTGAAACCCTCCCAACCCCAACCAGTGTCATCTGCTCTTAAGTGACTTCTCTTCTGTAGTTAAGTGATAATCTGGCTATGCAAAGAATTCGTGTTTCCAGCACAGCAAAATAAATTACCCTCACAACCTCCCCCCACCCCTCAGACTATATATTTGGGGTGTGAACTGTGACATGTTATGTTGACTTCAACATAACGAACTCATTGCTCAGGGCAGGTCCACTAGCAAAATTTGGTGAGAAAACAAGCTTTGTTTTCTCCGCACCCAGCCTTCTGCACCCCCTCCCCACCCCTGCCCCTCCAGTGAGGACTGGTAATACCACCTTTTCTGGTAATAGGACATTACTCTAGCTTCTGCCTTGTAGCCAGAGGTGAACAGCCACTGCAGGGGGCTGGCCCTGGTGTTCTTCCCCTCAGGGCTGAGTGTCCACTGGTGTTTTTACAGCTTACTCTTTACCTACATCTCAGCAAGCTGCTCTGCCTCCTTGGTGAAAAGAACGGGGTCAGATGATGATGATGATGATGATGATGATGATGATGATTACAGCCAATCTGGGGGATAGTCCCTCTGAGGTTCTCCAGCAGTGTTTCCTAATACTGGATTCCTTGGCAGCCTACCATTTTTAATTCCAAAGCTATTTAATGTAGAAAGTTCAGGATATTAAAAAATATATATAGATAAATTAGTACAGTATAGTTTACTTCTCTGCTTGGCTTGTGGATTGATAACATACACCAGGGTTTAGCAGTTTCTGCATTTTTTCTCCCCTCTGCCTTATTTTTCCTGGATTTCAGTTGGAATTTGGGGGTGGTCCCCGAGGAGGGAGCAGAGTCGTGTAAGTGGATCCCAGGCCCATCCTGGTGCCCCATCGTCCGGGTCCCTGGTAGAGGTCCCCAGACTCAGCCTTCCAGCATGTGGTCCAGGAGATGTCCTTCATCTCAACATTTAAGCCTCTTTCTATTATTGTTAGTGGTCCCCTTGCATCTGAGATGTCACCTGGGTAATGTCACTCTGCCGTTGCCTTCCATTTGTGCTGTGTTCTTGTGTAAAACGAAGGAGGTCTCTTTCAGTGCTGGACACCTGTGCCCACGTGGAGCTTGAAAACTGGGAGAGAGAGAGTTTTTCGAGCTGACTGAATGGGTGTTCCACAGTGACCTGCAGAGCTGTCTCCCTCGACCCACCCCATGGCTCTGCAGTCACAGAAGGGTGTGAGGACATGTGTGTCCTGGCGATGAGGTTCTCCCACTGATCCTGGTGGCAGGTTCTCTGCCTGCCCCCTTCACTCTGAACCCAGATCCTGCCATTTAGTGCGGAGCAGTCGGTATTTCTGCTTTCCCAGAGCACTTCTGTTTGTATCTGAGGACGAGTCTTGGGGCATGCTCACCCCTTCCTTGGACTGTGCCCCACGTGGCTCGGCTTCCAGTTGTGCCCCCTTGGTTGCTCCACTGCGCAGGAGTCCAGTTTGTGGTGCTTTGCTCCAGCCTGGTGCTCTAAATGGAGCCCAGTCTGCCAGGGGCTGAGAATGTGCACTTCTGCCAAGGTCCCAGGTGGTGTGGGTGCTCCTGGGACCGCACTGTGCCAGGAGCCCCTGGTCTAAGCTGTAGGCTGCGGAGAGAGTCCATCTAAACCGAACCGGGGAGCAGCTCAGCGGGGACAGAGTGCAGGTGCCTGCCCTTTGTTTCTCCATTGACAAGCTCCTTGAACACTGAACTGAGAAGTTCACGGGAATTAGCAAGAAGAGGAAGCTTTCAGCTGTTTATTCTTCTCCTCAGATAATGTCGGCGTGGTTTTAAGCAGGCCTTTTTGAAAGTCTGTTGTAAGACAGCATCCTTGTTTCTTCTCCATTCTGTTAGCCCGAGGAGTCCGACTTGGATGACGATGGTAAGGCATTGGCAGTGAGCGAGGAGGAAGATGAAGAAGAAGAAAAGGCTACACTGAGAAAAAGCGGGCCTAGAAGAAGCAGCCTTGGTCTTCGAGTGGCCTTGCAATTCCCCAAGAAACCGGCAAAACAATTTGATAAAAGCAATTCTTCTGAGCCGCTGTTTTCTACCTCACACCTACCAGACAATAAAAAAGCTGCTCTTGGGAGACAAAGAAGTTACAATGAAGGGAGGGACAGGGAAGATTCTGCCTCTGAGGGTGAGGAGGACTCCAGGGATGAGGGCCAGGAGAGCTCAGATGCGCTGCTGAGGAGGACCATGAACATCAAGGAGAACAAGGCCATGGTAAGGCCCGCAGGGGCGTCTGGGAGCCGGCGGCGGCAGGCCCTGACCAGCGCTGCTGAAGCTCAGGCTGCGCATGCGCTCACGGTGGCCACTGTTGGATGGTGTGGTCTGGGTGCTGTGTGTGCTGTCTCTCTGAGCCCCAAGCAATGATCACCTGAGAGCTCTGGGTTGGGAACCGTTTTTCAGCCCCCTGCTCTGTGCCATCAGCTAATGCTGGCCCCCTGGCCCATTCCCAGCAGAAGGAAGCTGGAAATGAGATAATGGGAAGCCACTTACAAGCTGCAGTGTGCAGGCTGGGTAGGCGTCTTTCAGCTCAGAGCCTTGTCCCTGTGGTGACACACTGGGGTTTCCAGATGCAATCTGAAGGAATGAAAGAGGTCTAGGCATTAAAGCAAACTGCACTGCAGAGTGTCTTCACTAGACTAGGTGATGGAACAAGGTGGAAGCTCTCCGTGCAGATTATCTGCATGTGGTCAGTAGCAACTGCTGGTAGCTTCAATAATTTTGTATACACAGAGTTTTTAGAAATACTGCCATCACTCATAATTGCTTTCAGCATTTTGGTGTGTTTTCCTTTAAAAAACAGTAAGGAAATGCTACTGTATATACAATCTTACATGCCTAATACGTAAGGAAATACAGAGCTAGCTTTTCGGTGAGATTTATTCTGAGACACACTTGTGCTTATTAGTGTCCACGGGGAGAGCTTCACACTGCGTCAGTCCACGTCTTTGCAGCAAGAACTGTGTTCCTCATGGTCTTTGATGACACCCGCGCTTTGTATAAATCCGAGACTCCAAACAATCCTAATGAAGATGCACCGGCGGCATATTAATGCCTGTTACTTGGTGTTTCCTTAGGTGCTTCTTTGGAAATATTTTTAGAAATTATCATGGATGAGATTTTAACTTAATTTTTTGGGAGCTCTGAATAACTGGCAGACGGATGTAGTTGAGCCTTCTGTATTTTGGAGAGGATGAAACTTGACTCAGGTGTACGAAGCAGGCTCACACTAATGACTGGCCCGGTCAGGATTCCAGTCTGACACTCCTGGCCTTGGGCCTTCCAGGGCAGTTTTCATTGTGTTGTGTCCCTGTACGTAAGAGATGGGCATGGATTTTATTCTTACGAATGATGATGTCAGCTGCAGAGATAAAATTCTTTCCCGGTGAGGTTAAAATTGGAATAACCGTTGAGATCTTGCGTAAACTATGTGCGTCAAGTTCCTTGCGGCTGCAGAGCTGAAGACTTGTGATCAGGTGTTGGATAAACTTGGGAATATTTACGTATAACCCTTTCTCTGTTCTGAACTTCAGCTCGCTCAGTTGTTGGCGGAATTGAACTCGATGCCAGACTTCTTCCCAGTACGCACCCCGAACACAGCTTCTGTAAGTGGCACTCCTTATCACTGTTGATCCCAATACTGATGGACGTAATCGATTGCCAGAGGGCTGGCGTGGCAGAAAGCACCCCGCTGCACTTGTCTCTGCTCTCGCTTTCAGAAGAAGAAAACCGTGAGGCGGGCCTTGTCGGAGGGGCAGATCACCAGGCGCACAAACCCTACCCGGAGTGCGCGGCCGCCTGAGAAGTTTGCTCTGGAAAACTTCACTGTCTCAGCGAACAAGTTCGCAGACGAGTTTTATGGTTTCAGAAGAAGGAAGACAGTTAGTGGGGTACTTTCGGACCCAAGGAAACGGGTTGTTCTCTGTCTCAGCCAGTGGTCCTCTGACACCAGCAGTCACCATAGTCACTCCAGGGCTCGTTGAGAGTGCTGAGCCTGAGGTTCTGCCTTGGTAGATCTGTAGCGGCTGAGAATTGGCATTTTTATAAATTCCCAGGTGGTTCTGGTGCTGCTCAGACCACGCACTTAGAGAAGAAGCCCTGGTCTAAACTCTAGGACACGGGAGAACCCTCTGTCTGAGCCCCACCGAGGAGCACAGCGGTTGCCTGGAGCAGCACAGGCCTGGTAGTGGCTCCACCAGCCTTCTGCTTGTGCTTCAGGGAAAGTACAGAGATTCCTCCGAGCCCTTGTTTGAGGGATGACATACTTCAAGTGTCTTCATTCCGGAGGGAGGTGGGTTTGGCTGTCCATCGTGGTTTACGTCCCTGTCCTCAGAGTTCACAGTAGGTGCTTGAGCTTCTCATTTACTGTTCTGTCCCTTTGTCACGAAGGGAGCTGGGCCCTGTGGGGCAGGGGCGCAATGAATGACCCAGGGAATGAGTGATGTGAGGAAAGCACAAGGGGAGCAGAGTTAACACTAATGTACAAAAATGTTTAACCTCTCAGAACATCTCACGTCAGGTTGCGCTTTGTGCGCTTTCACAGGGGAGGTGCCAGGGGGCTAGACGGCGTCACCGGACCTCTCCTTTCCGGGCAGTAGAGGACATCACTAAAGAGGACTTGGAAAACGTGGCTGTGACCGTCCGAGATAAAATCTATGATAAAGTCCTGGTAAGGCATCTGTGATGATGACTCATGTGCTGGGCATTCTCGCTGGACACTTGTCCTTGAAAGCCTGCATTGTCTTTAAACTGTGTCCAGGCTTACACCCAGGGCCACCTCCCCGGGCACAGAGTGGGCTCTGGATTGGAAGATCAGCTGTAACTGGGGGCAGGGACAGCTTGGTGCGGGACCGTTTCCTGAGGGGGCGGTTTCTCTGGGGGCTGCCCTATGTTGGCGACGAAGACGGGGGTACTGTTTCGGAATGCATGTTTGTTTATAGTTGTTATATTTCTGTGCTTTTTATGTCTTAAATATTGAAAAAATAATATGCTTTTTGATTAACATAACCATAGAAACAGGTTTGAGAGACTATTTGGTTGGTAGGACGTGGGTTAAAATTTCTTTAAAATGGTGCTTTAGAGGGAAGCTTCCTGGTGTTCTGCACATTTTTGAGATCATGCACAGCTGACTTAAGGTAGCGTTACAATGTTTTTAATTGTCAACATTTTAAAACCTAGAGGTTTTTATGCTGAGAATATCCAGATTACCAGGAACTAGGTCAGACCTGAGGGATGCTGCGTGGGATTCATTGCCACTCTGTCACCCTCCTGTGTTCCCTTTCATCTCTCTGGTCATTTCATTCCTTCCAGGCTCCCTGCTCAGCCTCACCTGCCCTAAGGTGCTTCTCTGGCCCCAGAACTAAACGTGCGTGCAGGCTGCTGCCGGTGCTGTGGCTTGTGGCAGAGACACAGCGATCGATGCCTGATTCTGAGGGAGGGGTGGTGTGTCTGTGCACTTAAGGAATGTGCATGACAGCATGTGGCCTCGGGTAGCGCCCTGTAAATCCATGTTCGGCCACTCCAGCCTTCTCCCTGCAGGGTAACACGTGCCATCAGTGTCGGCAGAAGACCATCGACACCAAGACGGTGTGTCGGAACCAGAACTGTGGAGGGGTGCGGGGACAGTTCTGTGGGCCGTGCCTGCGGAATCGCTATGGGGAAGACGTGAAATCGGCACTGCTGGACCCGGTAGGAGCAATGTGTGCATCTGTGCTGTGTTGTCGAAGGGGTTTCCTTCTGGAAAGGGAGCACGCTGACCAATGGATAGGACAGGAGACGAGTGTGCACTGGGTTTTCCAGGGTCAGCCAAGCTTTCTTAGAGTTACCTGGTTTGTCCAGGTGCATCTGTGTGCCTTCCCTGCAGTGGCGAGATTTACCTGGGCCAGGCCAAGGGTGGCCCAGTGTAGGGCGCTTTGTCTGTGCCTGGCCCTGCTCTAAGGTGTTACATCTGTGAATACAGTTTATTTCACTTATTCATTCATTTACCCTTATGACATGGACACATAACCTCCCTAGGCCTGATTCCTTCTGTAAAATGAGAATAGTATCAAGTATGACCTTGAACCTGGGCATTCTGTGCCCTTACCTCTTACACAGCAGTTATATGGGTAGATACATTTTCCCCAATTTGCACATGACTATAAACTGCTACTCTGGTTCAATGATTTAACAACAGTCACACAAACGGGAGGTGAAGAAACTCGTGTTCACGCTCTTCTTTTGGAAACCCCTCTGCTCCTAAAACCAGGGCCGACTTCCTCGGCTCTGTGACCTCTGTAGTTCTAATATTACTCTGAAATTCTCCAGAATTTTGAACGGGTGTCTCTACTGGTTAGGTGAGTTGATCCTGTCTAAAACCAGCATCTCTCAGTGTTCCTCCACATGTGATGTTGGGTGGTCAAGCTTTCTGGGTCCTCTTTGAAACCTGTGAGGGGAAGGAGAGAGAATCTTTTGCCCCGTGATACAGAGGAAGAGATGACAAGCGACTGGAGAGGTCCGCTGAGCTGACGCAGGCTTGACCTTAGACTGGAGCCTGCAGATAACACGGGACTTCCTGCTTGCTCCCTCTCTCCTAGGACTGGGTGTGCCCTCCTTGCCGCGGGATCTGCAATTGCAGTTACTGTAGGAAGCGTGACGGCCGCTGTGCCACAGGGATCCTCATCCACCTGGCCAAGTTTTACGGTTATAACAACGTGAAGGAGTATCTGGAGAGGTGAGTGTCCCAACTCCAAACTGAGGTTGTAATCCCGGGTCCAGCTGGGCGGACCCCCGAGGCAGGAAGTGGTGGCCTCATTTCAGGCTGATTCTTACCCGCCACCTCGAATGCTACCCGTTCTGCGGCTCTTTGCATTGGAAAGACTCAGGACGGATGGACGGATGTTTGCCTGGCTACAAAATCCCCTCCTTTGCTAGGATTTTCAGCTTGGGACTGCCTGGGTCCAGTTCCCCTTATTGTGAGAAATAGCAATGGAGTGTCCAAGGCAGGCTGAGGAGAAGCTGTGAAGGCCAGTGGCAGCCCTGACCCTACTGGGTAGAGAGGAGAGGTGAGGGGGATGTGTGTTTAGGATGTGGCTGTCTCATTCTGGGGACAAGGAGATGGAACTGGGTCGCCAAACAAACTCTGAAAGCACAGTTTCGGAACGAGACAAGTCCTAGTTGGGGCCGCCTGCGGGGTCTACTATGAAACGCATAGGAGGCAGGACTGTGGAGCATCAAAAGATCCAGTTTGGGCTTTGCACTGGGGCTCTTGAGCCCAGAGTGCTGCTTCGGTTTCCCTCCCTCCCACACTAACCTGCCCCATCTTTTCCTTAGCTTACAGAAGCAGCTGGCAGAAGACAACTAAGAGAGGAGAACCAGCCAGCTCACCTGGCGTGCTTCCACAAGACGTGCCCTACGTACCATTTGTGCCTAAGATTTTTTACAGTTGTGTTTTTATATAGAAATCCTAGGTAGAGATCTAAATACTATTTGTTTTAAAGATTGTTTATATGCTTACAAAGATTTCTCAGGAAGACAGCTAAGCACCTCGAGGAATCTATATATGCAGGAGTGTTTGAATTGTTAAGTGTCTGCAGATGATTAAAAAGCACAGTTAAAGTTCAGGTAAGTTCGAGAAAACACTGCCGAAGAAGCTCTTGCCTTTGACACCATTTAGTTGTTGAAGTTGCCTCGATACTTTAGTTCCCAAGCAGTAACTCCAGGCCACGTTTTCCCGGGGGTTACAGCCCCTTTACTTTGCCTTATTCTGACCTTAGTTCAAACCACGTGGTTTGAACCTGCTCACAGATTGGAAATTTATATTGACAAACGTTTCCCTAAATTACAAAGTGCAATTAACTGCAGAACTTGAGTGTTCTAGAGTTTTATTTTTTTTTAAAACTTGAATGAACAAAAGCGGACTGTCAGTTTCCAACACTGGAGGCCTCGGAGTGCCTGCTGCCTGGGGCCAGTCGCTTCTATATTTTAAGAGAATGTAAGAGCTAATTTTTAATTTAAAAAGATTTTGTTTAATATCTTATAAGAACTTAAATGAGAATTCCAACCCCATTGCTTTCGAGGTTGTATTTTCAGTGGAACCTTGATGAAGATGTGAGAGGTGCTGTGTGTGCGGTGGGATGGGTGCTGGGGACAGTTAAAAATTAGCATGTTCTGACTAGCTTTCCAGTATTTCTTTCTACGTTTGCTTCTTTCTCCTCCCCTCCTTAAGGATGGTGTTTAAAAGAAATTAATGCACAATGACTTAAAAGTTACAGAAGCTGGAATGCCTTATGCCTGTCAGTAGAATAAATTAACGTGCAGGAAAACAGCGCAGTGACATGATGAAAACCCTCACTGTGTCCCGGCCGGGGGACGCGAGTCCCACACGAGGCTCACCTATACTTCCAGCAGCAGAGCCACGCCTGCCAGGACCCATTTGGCCGTCTTCTCTTTGCTCCTCAACCTGAAGGTCCAGATGTAGTGGGGGCCCCTGGTTTTGGTTCTGTACACAGGGCACTCGTAGGTGTGCTTGCTTTCCTGCCTGTCCACGGGGACGGCTTTGGCAAAGATGACAGGCATCGCTGACGTCAGCTCCTTGAGGCGGGCTTCCACGATGGTTCCTGCCTGGGCGTCCCATCTGGCACCTGCAGCAGACACACCGGTCACAGTGGTGGGCCATGTTGGGACCGACCTTGTAACTGTTGCAGGCAATAAACGTTCCAGTTCTGTCACATGGCTGTGTGTCAGTGGCTTCCTTGCCGAGCTTGTCCATGACTGGGGTCTGAGGGGGGGCGTTAGGGTTCCTGCCATCTGGGTGCACACACATGTGGTAGGCAGACCACTGCTCCCGTCCTTAACACCTAAACTCTTATGGAAAAAACTCTACACACCCTATGAAAACAGATTCTGTAACACTTTGGACACTACAGCAAACTGGTTTGCTCTGCCTTAAAAACAAAAGTGCGTTTGAATGCTTAAGAATAAGAAATACAATTTCCCACGTCCTCTCCCACTGCACTGTTCCTTACCCCAAGTTCAGGTTCCTCATTTACATCACCTGGCCTGTCTTTAAACACTTGAACTTGTGGCACTTGCTCTAGAGTGAGAAGAGCATCTTGGCAAAGACTAGGACAACACTCCTGAAAGTGTTCTTTAGGGTCATAGGAATGTCCTGCAGAACAAGGGCATGGCCAAATACATTTGGAAAACGTCACCTATTCCTCCCCATCCTGCCCCCTTGAGAGATGTGCAGTGCGCACTGGCATCTTAAAAGGCTTGGGCAAATCTTGCAATAAAATAGAGTGAAAAAAATAGAAGAAAGATGTCGAACTGATTATATGGAGAACAAAATTAATTCAGTGTAGGTTTTAAATGACCCTGTGGTATTAAACATTAGATATGTGCACAACTGTTAAGTGACAGCCATCACCCCAAATGCCATGAAATCTGGCTCACATTAGACACATGTCCTGGCATCTGAATTCCAAAAGAAGAGCAGGAAGTGAGGTAAATAGCCATGTGACTGAACGCTGAGAGAGGGCAAATACTAACTTGAACCTGAGTAAGAAAGGTCCTTAACCGAATCACCTCACATGCTTACATGTACTCCGTGGGGTGGCTTACCTTCCATGAACAGCCCGTGCAGATAGGCGCCTTCCCGTGGGGGGTGGCCATATTCCTCTTTGGTTTTCTTGGTCACGTCAACTGTCAAGCACACCTTATCCAGCGGCCACTCGTTTTTTCGAGCTGTGGTCTGCATGATTGCTTTGGGAGGAGAAGGGTGAGGAGTGGTAACAAGATGCAGGGGAGGTTCCCGGGAAGCTGAGCGCCTACTGTGCTGTGCTTTGGTCCCGCAGGGTGTTTGCAGCAAAGCAAGGGCTGGCAAACTCAGGCCTCAGGACCACCTCGCAGCTTTGGGAAAGCAGCGTTTACCGGGACGGCCACGGCCACCTGGCCAGCACCGTCGGTGGCTGCTTCAGCGCGGCTGGGGCAGAGCAGAGCCCTTGTGAGGGAGGCTGTGTGGGCCTGGGCCGAACCGCAGCTTGCCTCAATGGGCTGCACCTGGGCCTCCTCCCCAGCGCGTTACCTCCTTGGTCTCCTGCTCCATGCCTGTAATGGCTCCTGCCTGGGCCTGGTGAGCAGGGCAGGGAGAGCGCGCAGGTGGAAGGATTCCGCTCGGGGTGTGGTTCTGGGAGCTCAGACCTTACCTGTTAAGAAGGACTGAGGGTTGAAGAGGCCCGAAAGCCACACCACAGCTGGAAGGGCAAGATCTTGTGCCCAAGTGTCCAGTTCCCGACATCGCAACAGGAGGTCATTGAACCTGGTTAACAGAAGGCAGGAGGAAACAAGCTTGCTTTTTAGTAATACAGGTTTCCCAATAAGATTAAGTAGATTCTGGGGAAGGGGAGTGGTGGAAAGGTTGTCCACTGACAAGCAGTAAGCTCATTAGCAAACGACTTGCAGAATGTTGTCTGTCCCTCCAAAGGGCTAGATTTGTTTCCAGTAGGGATTTCCTGTCTTACAAGCATCAGAGACAAGAAACACTGGGGAATATGGGACATTTGTCTTCATTATTCAACTACTTAGATCCTTCTAGTGCTATGTGATGACTCCACACAAGTGCCCAAAGGGGACATGGCGGTACGTGTGTACAGGGAGCCTGGGAACACGGTGCTAGAGGAGCAGCCTTCCAGGAACGTTAGTGACTGTTACTGGACTGGAGTTGCTGGGAAAGGCAGAGGCAGCAGAACACACGACAGTAGCCACGTGCAGTAATTACCTGAGAGCGGGAAAGGTTATTAGTAATTAAGTTACTTTACCCACTGCATGCTTGCGGTTTGAGAACCTGCTGCGTATTTACACCGGTTCTGGCAGCTCAGCCGCATAGGTGGGAAGTATCTGTAACTTACTATGAGGGAGCTGGCTCACGGAGGCAGAGGAAAAACGAACTTTGATAACATTAGGAGACCTGTGAAACCTTGAAATGTATGAAACCTTGAAATTAAAAAACCTTAAAGAATGTTAAAAACTGGAGAAATGGAGCACAGAGAGCACAGGCCAACAAAAAAGCCAGTAAAACAGTTCTCCAGGGTGGGGACCATGCAGGCTAGCCCTGAAGTTTTCTCGGACCTGGTTTGGATGGGAGCTGCAGAGGAGGCAGGGCCAGGTGAGGACTCATCCCCACACCCCAGCCCTGCAGGGAAGGGCTGCCCGAGATGGGGCTGTGGAGGGGGGAAGGCTCTGAAAGGTCCAGTCCAAACTTGGGCCACCAGAAGGGAAACTCGGGCCAGCTTAGAACACAGTGCTGTGCCCTGCCCCATGTTTGCCCCGATGCAGGGCAAACACACCTGAAAGGTAACAGAGGAAAAAGGAGAGCAAGGATGGAAAAAGACTAGCGCAAAAGGTTGCCACAGAGGATAAATATCACAGCCAAACAAGTTTTTAAATAATGAAGTGGGTTAAGAAACAGGGAATTGGAAGATCTCAGAAGTGGAAAAAACACTTATAGAAACAAGCCAAAAGCAAAGCAGCATAGGGTAGAATAATTTTTAAAAATATTTTATTGTTCAGTTGCAGTTGTCTGCATTTTCCCCCCACCACTCCGCCCCCACCCCAGCCAACCCCACCTCCTTCCCTTGCTCCCACCTTCCCCCTTGGTTATGCCCATGTGTCCTTTATAGTAGTTCCTGAAAACCCTTCCCCTGGGGTAGAATAATTTTTAAAAGCAAAAAATAAAAATAATGGAAATGAGATGAAAGTTGAAATGAAACATGTATTTACTAATACAATTCTAGAAAATCTGCGTTCCAAAGTTATGAATTTGAATCTGCATAATCGAGGCCATACTACATTTCAAGAAAATCCGGCAACAGAATATTCAATACTATGTTACATCTTAAAATAAAACGTGAAGATAGAGACTCCCCTAGTCAGGAGGAAGCATGGAGCCTTTTATAAAAGGAAAAAAGGACAGCTTCGGATTCCTCCACAGCACCAGGTGCTCAGAGAACAGAGCAATGCCTACGAAAACCTCCGGCAGTGAACAGGTCAGTTTTTTTTTAAAGAAGTAGCTAAACTGTCAGGCAAGTATAAGGAGCTGATAATACGGTGTGAAAAATCACCAGCACATCCAGCAAATGGGGAAGTTGATAACTCAGGAAATAAAAATAAGAGGACACTGAAAAAGAACAAGACTCTGAAGAAGTTTAAACTCATGAGAAAGAAAAAGAATAGTCATGAATACAGGAAACTAGGTCAGGTACTTCTCCCCTATGCCCAAACATAAACCACCTGGAACTGAAAATTGATTTGGGACAATGAAATGTTAAGTCTAAGAGGAGAAAGAGTGGACCAGAGACAACTTAAGATATACTGAAGATCACCCAGAACTGACAAAATCAGCCAGAACACAGCCGACAGACACACAGATAGAAAACATGAGAGTTTGGGTAGGTAAATAAAATGAAGAGAACAGGGAAGACAATCTTTGGAGACAACGGCTAAGAATTTTTCAGAGTGGACATAAAAGTGGACTCAAATTTAATACATCACGCAACACCAAATAGGATACGCTTTTAAAAGTCCACAACTAAATACAGTAGTAAAATTACAGGACATCAAGTATAAATGGAAAACCCTTAACTACCTAGGGAAAATAAATGACGTGTGAAGGAATGACAAGTGTATTTAAGAACAGATTCAGCAGCTGTAATAAATGCCAGAAGACAATGGAGTGATGACAATCAAATTCCGAGCGGAAATGATCGTCTTCTAGAGTTCTACCTACAGGTAAGCCACCAGTCAGGAGCAGAGTGCAGTGATGAGAACTCAGACACCAAGAATCTCATTTACTCCCCACCACCTGCAACAAAGGCCTAGTACAATGCATTCTCTAAAAGAATAGGGGTCCGGAACAAAGGAGCCCAGGGTGAGATGCAAAAAAGCAGCAATGTCTAACTACTATGCTGTACACCTGAAACTAATACAATATTGAATGTGAACTGTAATTGAAAAATTTGGGGAAAAAAACCAACAAAAGGGAGCAACAGAGCTGAGGGACGGAGAGAGGCCAGGTGCTGGAAACAGGCTCTTAGATTAAGTCAGGTCTGAAGCTGGGACTACCTTTGGGTCTTTCAGTCATGTAAGCCAATAAATTCCGTTTTATTTAAACAAATAGAAAGAAAGAAAAACGCGGGTATATAATGCTACGAGAGCAAATTCAAGTTGCCTCCCCAGGCGGTAATGACTCAGTGAGGGAGTTCTACTCTCTACATTTTCCAGGTGATAAAATGTGAGATTAGGCCAGGTACTTTGTCCAAGATCAAACAGCTAATAAGTAAGAGGCAGAAATGGCATCTTGCTCTGACCCTGACCTTTAATTGATTTCTTTTTTTGGTTTTGAAGCAACCAACTAAGGAAACTGAAATGAAACTGGTGGTAGTTTGCACACTTAACAAGCCTATAAAGCACAGTCTTTATAGCTCTTTGGGCTGAATAATAATTCAGAACAATGAACCAGCCCCGAGGCGGATAAGGCCGGTGAGAGCCAGGACGTGGCGGCTTACCATTTGGCCAGGCCATAGGTAGATGGATAAGCCAGTTTGCTCCAGGTGCCTGGTACTGTGTCATAGCTCAACGCCGACTGCTGGGCCTCCACAGCGGGCGACAGCGTCAGCTCCCCCTAGCACAGAGAAGAAAGGCCACCCAGTGACTGTCTTCTGATGAGGGGCAGCTTCCTCTAGCCCACCTCCACTTACCTTCAAACCAAGGTCTAGCTGTTGGAGTGACACACGGATTTCCCGAAGGAGAATGTTCATCCTCTCACACTCTTGGAAGCAAACAAGGACATAGGGGCTTCTGTGTGAGTGTTTTTGCATGATATCTGCCATGTTGAACTCTTCCGGGAGTTTCTCCAAAATGTCATCCAAGACATTCTTAACCTTAAATCATGAATACACAAAGATGGAGCTGCTTTCCATTCCATTTTTGGTCACACTGGCTATGTATATTTTCTATTTTTTTAAGTCCCAGAATATATCACACAACTCCCAAAGATGCTTGCGCATGCCTGTAAGGACACCTCCTGATCCCAGGAGGTGGCCGAGGGACGCTGCCAAACACCTCAGCCACCTTCTGCATCAAAGCAGCCCCCTCCCTGGAGACCCTGTCAGGGAGAAGCCACGGTTTGTGTGCAGCTCATTCACTGTTGGTGCTCAGGGAACATCAGAACTGTCGTCAACTACATTTCATTTGTGTGTGAAAATACAATTGGGGGAAGCAGAACCCCAACAGGTAGGTAGATGATGTTTTGTAATAAGTTAATTTAGTCATTTGAAAAATCACACGACCCAAAGATGTTCTTTAAGCTCGAGCTAATTCTGATGACCGTATGGTGCTGCCCTCTGACATACCCTAAAATGGGAGCAATTTGTTAACATTTTCAACAAGGAGGGCTCTATCTGGTATAATTGCTGCCCCAAAGAAATAGAATATTTACACAGTAGAGACATGAATATGTACGTAGTTCTCCAATGTGTGTATTTGTTCTATCTAAGCCAGGGGTGTCAAACTCATTTGCATCGGGGGCCACATTGGCCTTGCGGTTGCCCTCAAAGGGCTGAATGTAACTTTAGGACTGTATAAATGTGATTACTCCTTAACTAGGGGCGAGGAGCTCGGCGCTGCCACCAGGTAGAAACAAGGTGCCGGGCCAGACTGGGGCCTCAGGCCTTGTGTTTGCCACCTCTGATCTAAGCGGTTTCACTGTCTATAGAAAACCAGCGAATACTCAAGCCTGAGTAGCATTGCCTGTCTTCAGCCTCAGATGTCTTTGCCTCTTCCTTTGATTTCCCAGACTCCTGTCTGTGGTTCACAAGGTGCTTTAGCGTCCCCGTGGGTAAATTGTCAGGTTCTGAAATCTTCAACTTATTTACAGTAGTAGAGGAGTTACGTAAAAGAATGGCTTTTGGAATCAGCTAGAATTTGGTTTCCTTCATTGGCCCTCTCTAGCTATTTGGCCTTGGGATGTCACTGAAGCTCATCTCCGAAACAGGGATCCCGATACTACTCAGGGCGCTTTCCTTAGAGCCTCGCAAAGCACCCGATAAGTGGTTGTTGCTACAATCTGTTTGCCTGTCTGGGGTGTTGAGGCATCTTTACCTCATTTGCTCTGCATTTCCTGGTTTAATGGTCAGCTTCCTTGTTGGAAGGACTGAAATCCGAAAGCTAGATGAAAACCCCATCCATCTCTCTCCTTCTGGTCACAACTATAGCTTTTCTCAGATGGATGAATTTTTACCTTGTTAATCTTTTATTTTTTTTTTTAAATATTTTATTTATTTATTTTTAGAGACAGGGGAAAGGAGGGAGAAAGAGAGGGAGAGAAACATCAATGTGTGGTTGCCTCTGGTGCACCCCCTACTGGGGGACCTGGACTGCAACCCAGGCATGTGCCCTGACTGGGAATCAAACCGGCAACCCTTTGGTTTGCAGGCCCACGCTCAATCCACTGAGCTACACCAGCCAGGGCTGTTAACCTTCTTAAAAAAACAAGCTAACATTCACATAGGGAAGATGTCAGTATATAGGACACCTTACAACAAATTCTACAGTTTCTAAATTATAAACAAGCTTTGGTCCTGGCCAGGTAGTTCAGTTGGTCAGAACATCGCCCCATATGCCAAGGTTGTGGGTTCAATCTCTAGTCAGGGCACATGCAAGGAGCAACCAATGAATGGATAAATAAGTGAGACAACCAATTGATGTTTCTCTCCCTCCCCTCTCTCAAAAAAATCAATCAATCAATAAGTAAATTACAAATGAGTTTCTCAATAAATGGCCTTATTTCACGAACTAACTGAAAAATTTCAAGAGGTAATATTGAAAGTTCCTGGGACCTTCCTATAATGAGATCTGATGGTTAGTGTGTTAACGTTACATCCTTTGGCCCAGCAATTCCATTTCTGAGTATGAGTATTATGAGTGGATACCTTTGGGGGTTACCTCTGTCTACCGACAAAAGACTATGAAGCATGTTCATGGCTATGCTGTACATAACGGTGAGAAAGCTGAACAGCCCAAACTTCCATCCCCCATAGGGAAATACATACTCACTAGCAGAGTACTAAACAGAACAAACCGTGTGCTGTCTGCACAACATGGCGAACCCCACAGACATAACGTGGAATGGAAGGAGCCAAATGTAAATGAGCATAGCCTCTTCGGCTGCAGTAGCTGATGCTCGAACACAGGCAAAGCCAATGTCTGGTGATAGAGGAAGGAGGGGACATATCGACCAGTAAGGGGCATGAGTATCCTTCTGGGGTACTGGAAATAGTTTGACCTGGGTGGTTGTATGGGTGACTACAAAGGTGAAACTCCACTGAGCTGTACACTTAAGGTTCGTACACTGCACTGTATATACGGTATTCCTCAGTAGTGAAGAAAAGAAAGACCTGGTACCTTGTCTTCTGTGGACTGGCCCAGCTCCTCGCTGATGAGCGCATGGCTGGGCTGCATCCCCAGCAAAGTTCTGAAGAGGGTGTTGGACGTCACTGTGAGGAATTCTATCTCTGCGTTTGGGTGCAGGCCGTACAGCGCTGGGCTCTCGGGAGGAAGCATCTCCTCTACGTACTGGTGGTAGCCTGCATATTCCAGATTCGGTGGGGCCGCAAAGCCTGGTGCCAGCATCAGTTCATCTTCGATCTCCAACCACAAAGGAAAAATTGGTTATTCCGAACTAAATGGGCATCGATCTTTGCTTCCGAAACATGCTGAGAACACTGGTAAGCAGTCCTGGAAGGTAGCAAGCTCTCTTAATGTTTCATGACCCTTTCGTCATCGATCATTCTGCTCTGAGTATGGCACCAGACTGACCTCCAAGAGGAGTCCCAGGAACACACCTGAAGCCTGTCCCTAGAGCTGGTCTGCCGTTTGCATGGGGCAACGTGAAACGTGCACACACAGAAAATGAACAGGTGCTGAACCACCCTGCTTACTCGTCACCCTGCCACATGCTTCAAGTCCTTGATTCTCCCAAACATCCCCTTTTGCGGAGAGAAATCGCGATAGCGTTAACTGGCCCAGGCAGGTGTGCTTGATTTTAATCTTAATTCCGAACGCGTTCCAGTGTGACTCCATGGGCTATGCTTTCCCAGCATTCACACGTTCCCCAGTACTGCCTCAAATCATGCCACATACACATTTTATAAACATGCACAGTCTGTGCGTATATTGAAAACCGTGTGTGTAAGTAATATTTTATAGTGCAGTACATACTAGGAGTCAAATCAGCGCCCTCCCCCATGACTTCGTGTGCCAGCAAAGTCTGTGGTGTTCACCTAATGACCCACAGACCCTGGGACAGTCGCTGGCACACGCCGGCCCTCCATGCAGAGCTGCCAAGTGACAGGCTGCAGTGATGAGGCGTTCACCATGCCCAGCCACTTCATCACGGCTAGGGCGGAGGGCAGGCATTTCATGGAGAGAGATGTTCTTAACCAAGGCAGTCTGTGAATGCAGCTCTTCAAACTGTAACAAAAGTATTTCTGGGCCTGAGTGTCTCTGACCAGCCAGAAAGAGAGAATCAATCAAGCACTTAGAATTTTCTAGGATGATCTCAGATTTTTTTTTTCCGACTGTTCTTTTAGGTCCCAGGGGCCATTACACCTCTGTTTTCATTTTCCTAGTCTCTCTTGCTATAAATTCTGTCTAATGCACTTTTAAATGTACAAGTGCATGCAACTTAAAAAAAAATCTATAGCCTAAAAATATGTAGCTATTTTATGCCTAGATTTTCTAAATCATTTTCCGAAACTGGGGGTTGTTTCTGTCATGGTGTAGGTTATACCATCTGGTCCCCTCACCGCTACCCGAAGACAAAGTGGATATTCACATATTCTTACTCAATAACATGTACTGATCCTACACATCTTATTCAATAATGTGCACTGGTCATCTAGTATAACCCACGCAAGCTTAGAAGTTTAAAAGGTTCGTGCAGCCTATTCCTGAAGGAGTTCAGTCTAGTGAGAGACAAAATAAGTGATTTCCTACACAGTCGCGGCATCTATGAATAATGAGCTTGTTCCTTCCTTCTTGAACCTGCAACCTCCGATTTCCCAGGCAGCCTTTGTCCTCCGAGACGGCGCACAGCTGCTGTCTGTGAATTCCGAAGGGCACTGGAAATATCTGAGTCAGCACTTCTAGTCTGATTTTGTCCTGGGAGGATTTTCCAGTTTAGCCTCTTACGATGCCAGAAACAGAAACCTTGACCCAATGACGAAGCAACCTGCCTTCACCAGCAGTTACCATGGTTTGTGCTAATCACGTCTCACATTTTCTTTTCTTTCCCATTTAAATATCAGAACAATCACCATTTAAATTTCACCTGCTCAGAGTGACCAAAACAAAACCACGAAGGATACTTAGACGCATCTTACTAGTCTCTCATAGACACATTAGCCAAAATACAAATATGGGCACAAAATGTGAATCATAAAACCACAAGTTGGAATAAACATTTTAAACCAAACTTCATTTCCTACACACACAGACTTGGGTCTTCCCTGTTAGTGTTCACTAAGTGGCTGACAGAAATTTTAAGAGCCACCGTTAACTGTCCTTCGATAAAGACAAAGAGTTAAAGATGGTTTCAAGCAAAGAAAACCAGCCAAAGAGTGGAACCGTTCAAAGATGCCGCGATGCGGGGGGAGCTGGACATCGGAGTGCACACTCGTACAATGCTGGTGGGCAGTCCGTGGGCCACGCTCTCTGGAAGGACACCCAGGCAGTCTTTACACACATGTCAGGCAATGCGCAAAGCACAGGAATACGCAAACACAAAGGAAAAGGCTTAAGGTTTATAGCCAGACAGACCTGCTCAGTTCCCACCCCTGAATAGTTTGGCAGCCTTAAAAGTGACTGTTTCTCTGAGTTTCAATCTCTTTGTCAATAGAAGGAGGCTCATACTACCTCCTCGCTCTACCCTTGACCTCCACCATCGTTCAGAGAAATCAGCCTCTTTAAAGGTCACACACCACCACTGTTTAGCTTCCTCATCTCCATGGTAACCTGCTCCCAAACCTCTTCGGAGGACTGACTTCCAATTGTGTTCCATGGAAAGAGTCTTTCTCATGTGTGAAATTCTGTTCATTTAGAACTCAGGGAAGACCAGGTGATTCATGATCAAAAGAAACAAGTAGGAGTCACATGGCAGGAAAGTATTTGTTCCTCTGCATTAACATTATTAAAAGTAGTAAAAAAAATAAACTGTTCCCAATTTTCTGTATTAGACTGCACTAGATGATTTTTCTAATACACCATTATGTTACTTCTCAAGTCGGACTTGAGGAAGTGATCAAACTATGCAATGCTTTATGACATGATGTCCTCAGAGAAACTGTCAACAGGAGGCTGTCCGACTGGGAGTAGAGATGACATGGTGTAGGGCGCCCTGGGTTTCCCAGAAATCGCCATGCCTGGGCCACGGACCAGGAAACCTTTTCCGAGAGAGGGAGAACACGAAAAAGCGTGGCTACCACTTGGCTACTTCAACGTGGAAAAACACTGGGATGCTTTGGCCAGAAAAGACAGCCCTGGCCATGAACCACATGGGTGCTCAGTCTGCACAGACGTCAGGTGGGGAAGACGAGCACTGGGCAGAGGGTGCCTCGTCCCTGTGAGCTCCAGTGCAGGGCTGCTCCTCCCCTTCCTCACAGAAGGAAGAACTGGGTTCTCAAGGCACCACATCTTTCTTGAGCACGTATTTAGTTAGAAGTCAGCGACTGAAATGTAGAAGACTCCATGGCTCCTGTGACAGGGAGTAACTACAGACTTGACTAATTTTGGCGACCTCAAACTGAAATCCACACACCCATCTTCTGGCTAGAGCTCTTGCCCATGATGACAGAGTGGCCTGGGGCAGATCACTGTGCCTCAGTCTTTTTGCCTGTACAGTGGGGTAACAGTGCCCTGGCCAGCTGACTAAGTTGGTTGGAGTGTCATCATGTACACACACACAAAAACGATGCGGGTTCCGTTCCCAGTCAGGGCACATACCGAAGTTGCGGGACCCATCCCCGGTTGGGAGGCAACAGGTCAATGTCCCTCTCTCACATCAATGGAGTAAGAGTTTCAGTTCTGTGCACCTCACGCAGTTATCCCAAAGACCAGTGAGTCAGTGTACACGAGAGGGCTTCACCTGGGCACACTCCCACGTGCACAGAAATAACCTGGGTAGGCTTGTCAAAATGCAGATTCTGATCCTATATGTCAGGGAGGCAGCCCAAGACTTTGCATTTTAAACAGATTTCCAACACCCTTGAAGATGGACTAGAATGTACTCACAAAAAGCCAAAAATGCTCAATAACATTTAAGAATTATTAATATAGATAGCCCTGGTTGGGTGTGACTTAGTGGATTGAGTGCTGGCCTGAGAACCAAAGGGTCACTGGTTCCATTCCCAGTCAGGGCACATGTCTGGGTTGCGGGCAGGTCCCTAGTGGGGGGCACGTGAAAGGCAACCACACATTGATGTTTCTCTCCCTCTCTTCCTCCCTCCCTTCCCCTCTCTCTAAAAATAAATAAATAAAACCTTAAAAAAGAGGAACTATTAATATAATGAAGTTTTAAAAGTTCTTACCAGAATTTTCTCCCCAATGAAATGAATTTTTAAATATGTCTTACCAGAGATGGATTCATGAATTCTTCTAAATACACCTGACACAGTTTGCGATCCCAGCCATCTGTGATGTGGCCCCCATACATGATCTCACCAAAAAGGTACCGGAGGTCTTCCCACGGGACCTGGCGGGAAACCACGCAAATGTTCACCTCCGGGCCCAGGGCATCTGCCTCAGAGTGCTCACTGGGCAGGATGCACGTGCCTCTCCACAAGCCCCTCTACCCCAATGTCCCTGGAGCCCCCACCGACAGGAGCATTTAAAAGAGGTGCAGGCCCCACAGCACAGGACTTAGAGCACTGGCCTTGTAAAAGACGTTCAGAAAGTGTCTGGGCTTCTGCATAGACTTCCTCGAGACAGTCATTTTCAGTGTGTTCATACATGCAGCAAAAATTCACTAACAATGAGCTTTTTATGCAGATTTCAAAGCACACTGACTTAATCCTAGAACATGTCATGCAGGGAAAGCTCACACATTCAAAAATCTCAGCCAAAAATCACGAGAGGCAATTGGTTCCCAAGGCCTTGGAGGTATGGCACATTTTTATGGTCTGATTTGGAAGAAGAAAACCCACACAGTTTGAATTCGGGGTATATTTTGAAGTCCTTCGACTTCCAGAAGTTCATGCAAACAAATCCGCTTGCCACAGAGTGACTGAGGGCCCCGTCTTATGGCCCGCCTGGCCTGCCCAACAGTTGAAGAGCTGTAACTAATGACTGCACCACGTTTTATTCAAGAAATCACTCATCTTCTCGTTATTCGGGTTAGCAGCATTTGAAGTCTCTCTTTGCTACCCGTTAGCTTCCTCTGGGTTTGCAAAACATGCCAGTTTGTGATGAAGCCTTTCTAGACAGGAACCTTTATACCCTTGGGGGCAATACACCGCCTCCCAACAGTTCCAGTAAAAACTTAATTACAGCCTTCCTTTGTTGCGTGATGTGACAGAACACATGAAATGGCTTCAGCCAGTCCAACGTACTCGCTCCAAGTTTATGTGAACGTGAATAAATGCACCTCAACTACGTCTTTCTTTGAAGCTGGTTTGACGTGAGTGAAAAATAAGA
>VMDR010003227.1:0-75212 GCA_007922815.1 Macrotus californicus
GGAGAAGATTATTGAGAGCGGAATATTGAATTATCTGAGGGAGGAAGCCAGCGCGTGAATAATGCATCCTTCGGCTCGGCGTCGCCCGCAAGGCCGGCCATGAGTGCAGGCAGGAGACCAGCTCACCCCATGCTGACACCTGGGCCCCCCGTTTTGCAGACGGAGGCACAGAGCCGGGTGTGGAACTTGCCCTGCAGAGGCGGCTGTGTGTCAGTCAGCCTCCGTGCAACGCCGCAGAGCACACTTCCCCTGCCAGGCGGTGGACAGCAATCTGTAATGAAGCCATTAAATGCAGGAGGGGCGGAGAGAGAGCTGTCTGCCAGCCTTCTCCATTAAAGTCAGGTACTTTGGCACATCTCTAATTAAGATTGGGAGGCTTGAGTTCCAATTGACAAAGCACTCCATCCCCACAATGTGCAGTCAGGAGCGCTCCAGGGCAGAGCTAATGCAGTGAGCGGGGTAATGGCTCGGGTAATTCCAATAAAGATTTCCAGTCGCACTGGGTTCTGGAGGTTAACCAGTGCTGCCCAGAGCAGGACCCGCCCCCGGGCGTGCGGCTGGGTCTCTCTGGACGGGGTCAATGAGACCCTGGTCCAGTGATTCGCCCGGAGTCCAAGGGCACCCCCCCCCAGGACCCTCTCTGAGCTCCCAGATCCGCAGTATCAAACATTCCCGACTGGATTCACCCCAAGGAACAGCGAATACGGGAAAATGGGTGGCCGGGGAATTCCCAAGGGGAATTATGCTGTTTCATTTCTCACTCATTTAGAAATCTGGAGAAAACATTTTGACCCTTGCCGATGATCCCCAAGTGTGACTGCATCCGTTTCAGAGCCGTACCTAAGAAACGCGTGTCTCCCCTGTGAGGGGGGCAGAGGGAGGGGTGGTGGGGAGGGAGAGGACTTGCGATGTTTCGGCCCCTGTAGCTTTAGGAGTTGAATTCTATTTAGATGAGGGGGAGGCAGAAGGGGTGAGGAAGAAGGTTCCCAGTGGCCTGTCTGTGACATGCAGGAAGGCTCCTCCTCCACCAGGGGGCGCTCTCCAAGCCCGGCTGGTGTTCCATCCACAGGTGTTCTGCCTTACACGCCCACCTGCAACAGGTAGAGACACCTGCCCGTGGCAGCGCTTAACCAAACATGAGTGTGCTCGGTCAGTCCTTTTTCAAAAGGCCAGCCACCATTCGAGTCACCACAAGTCCTCCAGGTTTTTGTAAATTGTCCCTCCCTGTGGCTTCCAGGGATGGTCAAGATGGAGGTCATTCGGGCGCCTTCTGTGTCGCTCTGCAGAGTGACCGTGGGAGCTGGCCGGCCGCACCTTCGCACCTCTGGATGATCCAGCAGAACCAAAGGGTCGCAGTTCAGACCAGTAGCTGCAAAAGTGACCGCGCCCTCCAGGCGTGTCCCTGAACTCCGTGCAGCTTTGACCCCCACACTACTTCCTCTGAGAGATGGCCGCCGGTCAGTGTCTACCGCACCACCCTGAAGTGTGTGCCACAGAATACGGGCCACGTGTCTGCGTCTTGGAGGGCAGTGACTGCCTTTGAAAAAAGCTTACAGGAAACAAAAACTAACATAACCAGGTCCCAGAGTCTTCTTTTATTGCCCAAAGCAGGGCCGTAGGAGAGTGCTGGCGGCTCCACATGAGGAAAGCCACACGGGGACATTCAGGCTAAAAGGTAAGAGCCCGCCCTCCCAACCCGCCTGCCTGGCCCGGCCCCACACCCCTGGGGAGGCCCCTGGAAGAGTCTGGTCTGCAAGTTTTCAGAGCAAAGTTGCAAAAGTTACACTTTTGTCACCAGAAAAGAAGTGGCTTTAATAAGAGATTTTAAAGTTTAATAAAGTGACCAGGAAAGCAAGTAATAAGGCGAGAGCAAGGAAGTCTTGATAAAATTTTCCCGACACGCATGACCACAGCAGGAATTAATCTAAAACCTATGAAGGGGGCACGAGGCGGCCATCCACGGCGCCCCCCGCCAAGGCTAATGAACCCACACCCTGAGGAATGGCAGGCGACCGCTTCTGCAGACCGCGGTGGGTCTCAGAGATTTAGACGAGAGCCTCGTCCCGCGGGGAGACGAGATGATGGAGACAGGAGAGGGGAATGCCAAGCAAACAGGACACGAGGGACAACGGACGGGGCGGGTGGTTTCCGACGTCCCTGCAGACTTGCCCTCCCTGCCTTCCGTGACTGCTGGGTGCACGAGGAGTCACCTCCTTTTGGCACCACAGTTGACCTTGAATAACATGGAGGTTCGGGGCACGGCGCCCACCCCCACCTCCTGCAGTTGAAAACCCATGTACAGCCCTTGACTCCCCCCAGACTTAGCTACTGGAAGCCTCCTGTGGGCCGGAAGTCTCGCCAACAGCGTTGGCGATACAGTTGACGATACATGCTTTGCACGTCACGTGTCCTGTGCACTGTGCTCTTAGGGTAAAGCGGGCCTGAGAGGAGAACAGCAGGGAGGGCATCAGAGGAGGAGGGAGCACATTCGCAGCGGCGTGTGTATTTACTGGGCAAAACCCTCTGAGTGCACCTGCGCGGCTCAAACCTGTGTTGTTCTGGCGTCCACCACGTCCCTGAGATGGCTCGGGGGTGCCAGGCACACCCTGGGTCTGATGGCAAAAATGGGGGTGGCGGAGCCTCCTCCACTGCACAGACTGTGAGGCCCTCTCCCCCTGGGGGTGGGCAGAAACGAGGCCCCTGAGAGCCCGTAGGACCCCGCCACCACCACCTGGCATGGGCCGGGAGAAGGAACTCGGAGTCACACAGACTGGGGCTCACATCCCAGCTGCACTATGTGCGATGGCTGACACCGCACTCACACTCAGCAACACGTGACGTACACACCCGTGTGCACCCACACACACACCTGTGTGGGGAGGTCAGAGAGAACGGAACAGTGCACAGGCTACTCCGTGAGAAGGGCCTAGGACACGGCACATGCTCGGCCAGTCACAGCCCGTCTGTGTGATGAAGACAACGGAGACACGGGAGGAGAGGGCGGAGCAGACTCTCAGGAAGTGCCCGGGCTGCGCGCCCCCCCACCACCTCTGCGTCCCTGAGGCTCAGCCTGGCTTTCCCACTCCTGGTCACTTCACTGGGTAACTGCTGATGGGCATGATGACCCCACCCCAACTGCGTGGAGGGAGCCCCTGCGCCGTGCTGGGCCCTGAGCTCAGCGCTCCATGCGCTGTCTCCGACCCCATCATGCCGTCTCCGACCCCGTCGCGCTGACAGGAAGTGCAGGTCAGAGAGCTCGCCAGCCCAGGTCCACACTGCTGACAGCAGTGTATGGGGGCTGTGAACCTGCATCCCAGGAGCCAGGGCCCAGGTATGTCCACCCCACACAAGGAAGACATCCCAAAGGCCAGGCTGTGTCCCTGTGAGCTCCCAGAACGCAGACAAGGAGGCCCATCGCCTGCCCCTCTGGCTGCCCCAGGTGGGGACGTCCACCCCAGACAAACGAGTGAGAGAACATGCATGTGCAAACGCCGGCCCTGGACAGGCAGAGACTACTGGGGATCGACTAGAGCTCCGCCCAGCGCTGCCCCCAGCACCCGACTCCACACTCTGGGGCTCAAAGATGCCGCAGCACACCCACCTCCCGAATCGAATCCGTCGGCGGGGTGGAGAGGCAAGTGGGCACGCACCTGGCAGTTTCGGGCCAGGGGAGCCCGCCCTCGAAGGGGTAAAAAGAGATCCGTTCCAGGTGTTCTCCTTGTCGCTGCAGAAAATCTCCATGATGTCCTGTCCAAGTTCTGGGAGGTTCCCTCAAGGATCCTGGGTGGGCAGGGAACATCCTTGGGGTTTCCCCCTTAGCCAGGAAGAAGAGTGTAACCTCTGAGGCCCACCTTCTACATCCTGCTCCTCAGCAGGACCACACCTCGCTCGTGCCCGTCTCTCTGGGCAGACCCACGGGCACTCAGTGCACCCGGCAGACTGACCTTGGGGCTGACCGGGGCCCGTCAGAATGGAGGAGATGTCAGCTCGAACAGAACTTGCTGACAGGCGAGAGACGCCCCCGAGCCTGAGACTTCCTCAGAGGCCGCTGCGCATGTGGAAGAGGGGACAGGCCAGGGGTCGAACAGAAGCTGACACGGGGTCGTTGAGGACGTGCCACCCTGCACGGGCTCTGAGGAGGGCCTCCGAAGCTCCTCAGCAGCCGGGAGCCGCACTGCTCCAACTGCAGGTGCTGTGCAGCTGACCGAGCGGAGGACGAACAGAACTCTCCGCATTATTAACAACGTCGGGGAGGTAGAATGAGCGCTGCAACACCATCAGGTGCCCTGAACTGCAATTCAATCGCAGTGATCATTGTTACTGTAGTAGCGAGTTAGAAAATGATTTTATGTTAATAAACCACGGAGCAAAGGCCAATTCTGCAATCACACGTGAGCCCGGCCTGGCTGGCTTCAGGGTCAGGCTTGTCCTGGACACTCAGGGCCTGGGGGAGGCAGAGGACGCAGGCCAAGCACGGGGAGCATGCTTAAATGCACGCAGGCCTGGCATCGTGGTGACAAACCGACGGGCAGCGTACCCAGGAGCTGCCGAGAGCCTGAGCCCTCAAACCCCCGTTCACTTGGAACAGTGGCTCGTCAGACCCGAGTCCCTCAGGGGCCCTGGGGGCAAGTGTGGGCAGCAGGAGCGGGTGCCACCCACGGTCCTCCCACTTCCCCCTGCAGCAAGCCCCTCGGTCAGATAGTCCCTGTCCGCATGGTCCAGGGGCAAGCTCAGGGGCACAGCCACTGGGCAGCCATAGCAGGCCCTGGGAGGGGGCAGAGCCAGGCCCCGGGGACCCCAATAAAGATGAGAATAAACAAGCAAGGCGCAGGAGGGTGTCAGGGGGCTGTGGTGTGAGAGAGAGAAACTGCACACCCAGCCCTGGGAAATGGAAAACACACACATCTGGGTTCCTACAAGGTTAACCTTTTCACACAGAAATAATCCTGTGTTAATGGGCTTGGTGCTTGGGTTTCGACTTTCTGTGACACGGCGGCGGAGGCATGCGGGTCTGATTGCTATTGTAAATGTCACAAACGGACGCGTGCGGCAGTGGCATTTCAACGGGGGGTGTTCCTGTGTCTGCCCCTTCACACCCCTTTTCCTTCAAGAAAAACGAGGCGTGGCCTCAGGCAGTATTTGTAATGAAATTTCAATGCGCTTGGCAGCATTTCCAGCCCTCTACAATTTTATGAGATGAAAATATAAAAACCCTCGAAAGACTTCAAAACTGGATTAGCCTGCAACATATATTTAAGCTATATTTCTTTTTGACCTAGTTTATCTGTGTTTTTCTTTTAAGAGTCCAAAACCTAAGCAGGAGGACTCTTTCCCTCCCCCCAAACAAAACACCACGGCCAGCGGGCGCCGTGTCCTGATGGAGCAGGTCTGGGGCCCATCTCCCCCGATGGTGGGGAGAAGGGGCACTTAAGCCTCATCTCCGAGCAAGTGAGCCGTTCTCAAGGGACTCGGGAGGTGAGCCCCGCAGAACGCAGACAAACGTGGCACCAAATACATTTTCGGCACGTGGGCCAGTTCCCACAACTCTAACACCATCGTCTTGGCGCTCACTCTTCCTAACAGGTGCAGTGGGAAACTTCCAAAGGCTCAGGAGAGAGGACAGTCTTTCGGGGAGGGCGGAGGGGGCAGACTCTTTCACGGGGGTGCGTCTGTGAGCAGACCCTCCCGAGAACCTGAAACCCTGGCGGAGGACACCATGGCTTGTCTGCCAGCTGTGGTCTGTGCACACCAGGGGACCTTCCCCAGGGGGCAAGGGTCACAGTCACACCTACATCAAAGGACAGTGAGAAGACCTGATAAATGCAGCCATTTCTGACACCAATAAATGGCAAATCAGTGAAAGGGTCTGGGCCTCCTCGCCTCTCCCCACCCCGGGAGCAGACAGACGCGCTCACATTCCAACCGGCTGCTGGAATTGGAGGGGCAAGCCCCTTCACCGAGTACGCCACCCCGACGAGGCCGCCCTGGGCCGCACCAGCTTTCCGCAGCTTGGCTCTCTGCGCCTGGACTAGTGCCGTGTGTAATAAATACTAACTAGGTGCTCGGGGTGGGGAGTGGGGGCTCGAACCCGGGCGGTTGGACTCTGCACAACCTCAACCCCTTCCGACTGTGTGGTTCCAAAAGTGGCAGCCTCTGCCCCTCCAAAGCCCTTGTCAGAATGGCCAGGACGCCTGCTGCCCCCACACGGGTCCGGGAGGGGCACGTCCCCCGCGTGTCCAGCAGTGCCAACGTGCGTTGGTGCCGGGGGATGCCGCCGGCTGCAGGCCTTCCTCTGAGCGGCCCCTGCTCCGTTATCAGAACCATGAGGCCGTCCGCCGCCCTCACCGTGTCGCTGTGAAAACCCAGTGAGAGACCTGCACATGGAAACCGGTTTATCTTTCTCCGAACCAGGGAAAGGACGTCCTCACGTGAGGAACGACTGTAAGATCCGTAGACCCTGGTTAAAATGCGACCGGATGTGCATCTATGAAGGCGTCTGTTTCAAGTGCGGAGTTTTTATTTTCCAAACAAAATTAGCTTTCCTCTTAGTAAAAGGGGTGCGGTTGGACTTATAGAAGTTTGACTGTTAAAAATCAGAGTGCAGGCTGCCGTCCTGAAAAGCCGGCAGTTCTGCGGAGGGGTGGGAGCGGGGCTGTCATCGCTGTCGAGGTCGGTACCGTCACCGACACTGTCATTGCTATCAGCTCTGTCTTGCGGGTTGGACCGAGCGGAGTCTCCAGCCCGGTCTCCCCCAGAAGCGCCCAGAGCAGCTCCCTGACCAGGTGCGGCCTGGAGCCACCAGACCCCAGACCACATCTTCACGGGAGCCCGGTTTTGCCAGTCACTCGAATCCAAAGTGCTGTGTGGCATCAACAGGAAGGCACGTGAACTGTCCGTGAAAAGGACTGAGAAACTTTTATTATCATTGTCGTTTCGATTTCCAGACGTCTCATTGTGATGGGAGAAATCTCAGGCCGGCGGAGATTTCATCTGGTATTCTGCGGGGCGGGGCGGGGCGGGGTGGCGCCTCCCCCTCCCAGTCTGTGCCTGTCTCCGTCCCGGGAACAAAGAGCACAAAAGGACTCAGAAAGTAATAACGAAGATAAATGCATCTGCAATAAAAGTTCAGCTCCAGTAATTTTCCATTTACATTTTCTCACTGATTCACGAAGTCCTGAGCGGCACCACGCGAAGTCATTTCCTACCTACTGTGCCCTGTCCCGGGGAACCCAGGGAACCCGGGGCTGCCAGTGACACAGCAGGCCGGCCACCGCAGCCCCTCCCAGGGAGGAAGTGTTGGGCAACCCCTTGCTGCTGTGGCAGCAAGCCCGCCTGCCACTCCCTATGGGAAGCAGAAAGTGGGCGAGGTTTTCCTGGGTGAGAGGGTGCTGTTGCAGCCAGCAGGGTGGGCCTTGGGCAGCCAAGCCATGGCCTAGTGCATGAGGGGTCCTCAGGGAATGTTCCAGAGAGAAGGGAGGGGGGAGAGGGCTCCTCTGCGCTGCATTATCTCTCGCCCTCCCTCCCTCTGCCTGCCCCTTCCCTCTCCTCGGGGTCTCCTGCTCACCCCCGTGGCCCAGTCCCCTGGTTCTCTCTCCTCTCCCTCCCCCTCTGTTCTCTCTCCAGGTCTGCTGTTCCCTTAGTCCCCCATCCCTCTCCTCCCTCTCCTCATCCGTGATGGGCATCTGGGCTGTCCCCTTTGGGGCCCTTCTGAACAGAGCTGCTGTGGACCCTCCACAGGTCGGCTGCATTGTGCCACGCACGGAGAGAAAGGGGGTCTTCAGGGAGGCGCACTGCCTAAGGTGGAGCAGCATGGACAGCCGTGGCCGTCGGAAGAAGCCTCGGGGTTCTCAAGGCTGAAGGCGCCTGCCCCCCCTGCACACACATGGCTGTGCACTGAGCTTTCTGCAGGGACCATGTCACCCGATCCCCTTCAGTACCCTGTAACGATGCCCTCATTTTACAGAGGGGAAACTGAGGCTTGCCCAAGGTCACACGCTGAAGAGGGGGAGACCAGACTCAAACCCAAGTGTGTCCAGCTCCAAAGAGCGTGTCCTCAGCTGGGCCACCCCGTGGAGACGCACGAGGGACGGTGGGCGGGGGCCCTGTGGACGCTGGTGCGAGGGTTGGGGCTGGTCTCTCGACAGCCACCCTTCACAGGGCCATCTGACCAGCGCCTCCCCCCCGCAAGCACCATCCGCTGTGGCCAGAATCCCCCAATAGCAGCAGCTGGGTCACTAGTCGCCAGGTCCCACGAGCCACCTCTCCGAAACTGCCTCCCAATGGCAGCGTTCCGATTCTCCCACAAGACAGTTCTCCTGGAACCAAACCTCATTAGTAAAAGACAAGAAACAAATTTCAACAAAGGCTGTGCCGAGCCCCCTCTGCAGCATCACATGCTGTCACCGCCTATTCCCCTGCCCCCGGGACAGAGGATTTTTCTCAGCAGGGCGACATACTCTCCCCTCCTGGGCAGCGGCAGGCCCGGAGACAACCGCGTGTCCGAGCCAGGTCTGGACAGGTGTCCATGTGCAGTCACACGTCCTGCCTCTGCGGAGAACAACGCAGACCTTCCCGGTGTTTGAAACGCACCATTTCTTACCGAGCGTTGTCTCGGTTTGGGAAGGGAAATCAGAGCGCGTAATTAGAGGCCCCCCTTCACTCGGAAGATGTTCCGGGAACAGGGGAGGAAGCCACTGGACTGTCACTGGCTGTCCCCCTGGCACCAGCTAGTGACAGCAGCCTGAGCACCGCCCAGCAGAGGGCTGCAGCTGGGGGCCAGGCCGGAGGCGGGGGAGGGAGGGTTCCCTCAGCAGAGACAAGGCCACAGCTTAGGGCAGACCCCGGTCGACACTGACGCAGTCACTTTGCTGGGCTGCACGGTCCAAACACCTGCTGGGGCTGTGGGGCCAAACCGCAGGGCCCAGGGCGGGCGTGGCCCACAGGCGGTACTGGAGTCCACTCGCTCCAGCAGGCGCTGTGCCAGAGCCTCCAGGAGGCCCCAGGGGTCCCACTCAGCGTCTTCGGGAGGCTAGCTCCGCTCGCTCTTTCCTCTGTGGTTTCATGCTCTCCACTCAGGTTTATTAATGCTTGTTTCCCACAGACAAGAGGGCTCGCCAGGACCCTCTGAGTCTGGATCAGGGGCGAGCAGATAGGAGGGCACGACTCCTTGTTGTCTTCTCTGCCGACAGGTTCAAAGAGCACGGGGGCACCAAGGCCCCAGCCTGCACCAAGGGCCTTGGCACCTGCAGTTCAGCTCAGGCTGCAGGGTCCCACCGCCCCCATCCTGTCTCTCACAGCTCCTGGGGAGCCCGAGCGCCCTGCAAAGCCAGGGGCGTACGGATAGCACGGCGCTGCGCTTAGGGAGGGAGGGAGGGGCTCGCTGACACCCTGCCCGCAGCTCTGAACCACGTCTTAGAGCAGCGTGGGCTGCGAGCAGCTTAGATAGAGAAACAGAAACCATCCTTCCTCTGTCGAGGCAGCAACCTGCCGGGCCTCCACTGCTGGGCTGTGCGGTCAGCCCTGAGGAGCAGGGGCTGTGGCTGGGAGGCACCAGGCCGTGAACTGAGGACTGGCCCTCTCTTGGACACCCCTGCAAAGCCCCGGTACTCTTGCTCGCTCCCCCAGCTGCTTGAATTCTCTGAGGACACTGTGGGGTGGGGGTGCGCTGCTGGTGGCAAAGCCATCACTGTTTGCCCGGAGAGCCTCATACCCCAGGAAGCCCCCAGTTCCCGGCAAACTGGGGCAGTGGGTCACCTTAGCTGAGTTCCCAACCCTTCCTGGCTAATCCCTACCACCTTTTCATTGTGGCCTTTCATAACGGGCACCCTGCTAAAGTGCCACAAACTGGCCCAGGTGCTGGAAACGCAGCTGTGAGCAACACAGAGGGAGCCCGGCTCACACAGGAGAGGCCTGGTCACTCGCGTGCCTGCAGCCTTAGAGGATGGCGAGGGGGTCGCTGGGGCAGCGGCAGAGGGGGAGTGGGGACAGTGGGGGGCAGAGGGGGGACACAAACCCTAACCCTAATTCACATGCAGACCCACGGATCTAACTGTGAAAACAGCGTGACATCCGAGAGCAGTACGACCAAACGCAGGGTGCACCTCACGGCACAAAACCTCCGTGCCAGACGCGGTACCAGCAGGGACAGGTGCCGGCGTGCTCCCGATGCCGTGACGGTGTTTGTTATATGTGTTTTCATGGCAGGGACTTTTTTCCACAGATAATTCAATACAAATTGTTTGAAAGAAAGTGTATTTTCTTATTGCTTGGAATACAAAAGGCAATAGTGTTAGAATGAAATGCAGATGAAAAATGAGATCGTAGAATAAAAGATATGGAATTTGGCAATTTAAGCCGAGCCACTCAAAGGCAGGTGAGTTGTGAATAGGCTGAACAATTGGTTCAACTAACGTTTTTTAGATGCCCACTGTGCGCCTAGAAAATGTGAAATCCTCCTGTTTTAGCCGATGACTTAAATGCTATGTGATAATGTGTAACAGAAAACACTCATCTGCAGAGGAGTCCCCACACGTGGCATTACGATGGTAGGGCACAAAAGCGAGTTCATTTCTCTGAAGCTGCAGCCCCCCTTCTGCTTAGGCAGGAGAGATGCCCACTCTTGGCTCGCCCTCTGTGTTGGTGGGGGAGGGACACGTGCCAGAGCTCTGGCCAGTGAGATGCTGGTCAAAGTCATCTAGGTGCCTGCACTCCCAACCCAGAAACAGCTGGCACAGACCGTCACGCATCCTTCCTGCCCGGGATGCCGATGGGGCGCCTGGGGCAGCAGCAGCCACTTTGTGACCATGCGGAGAGAACAGTAGCCATGGAGCTGCTGAACCAATGCTGACAGCTCCCTCCAGACCTCCTGTCACCTCAGAAAAAATAAACCCTGAGTTATCTAAGCCACAGTGAGCGTGGCGTGTTTCTTTTAGCCAAAGTTTTCTTCACTGGTGTACCCTCGTCTTATGAGAGGGGACACAGTGGACACGTAGTCTTCTCGATGTCGACAGTAACAGAAAGAGAAGTTTAACAAGGAAAGTGACTAACTACTCATGGCAATAAAAACCAGAATACCTGTCTTCAAGATTGATAGGAAAAATGACCAACGACAACATAATCCATGGAGCAAAGTAAAAAGAAAGCATAAACACACAAAATAGGGTGGCAGAGGAAGCTCAAGCATTTCCTATCCCTTACAACAAAAAAGGGGCTAGCCTTTCTAGTAAAGGACAGAATTTCTCATACTGGTGCACACATATCCAAAGACACACCAAGAAGTGATGAGGAAAAGTTAAAGGCAGAAGAAGTAGTTATAAAAGTACTTCTATAATTAGAATAATGCATCTTATAAAAGGTTAAATAAGAAAATCTCATTACCACCTACGTGGATGTAGGCATGCAGAGGCATCTGAGGAAATTCAATGTTCAGTGGTGCATTTGCACAGCGAAATACTGCGCAGCAGAAAGAAAGGAGCTCCATGGAAGAAAGGCAGCAGCATGGATGGACCTGGAGAGCATTATGCCAAGTGAAATAAGCCAGGCAGTGAGGGACAAATACCACATGATCTCACCTGCAAGTGGAACCTAATCAACAAAACAAACAAGCAAGCAAAATAGAACCAGAGACATGGAAATAAAGGACAAACCGACAGTGAGCAGGGTGGGGGGAGGGAGAATGGGGGTAATCGGGGAAAGAAGGGGAAGGGTGGTCAAGGAACATGCAATAAGGACCCACAGACACAGCCAAAGAGCGTAGGACTGGATATGGGAGGTGGGGGTGGGTAGGGCCGGGGAGAGTAATGGGGGGAAGATGGGGACAACTGTAATTGAACAACAATAAAAAAAATTTAAAAATGAAAAAAAATCAAATCAGAAAGAAATCTGCTGCCAGTGCAGAGCAGCTATGTCCACGCAACGCCACACAGAGCAGGAAAGTACTCATAGCATCACATGAATGTCTGTGAAAAGGGAAGAATCTCCACCATTTTTGTACTTATCATTGTCCTGTCAAAGTAATTAAATATTCCAAAATGAACTGCTTGAAAGATAGAGACAAAGGTTTTTATTCTCATACCCCCTCCCAAAACACACAAATCTACCTGAAAACCCAAGAGAAATACCTACGAAGCTTTGGAGGCACCAACAAGAATTCACTAAATTCACACAATAGCCAGTTAGAAAAATATAGTAAGAATTTCATGTATAATAGCCACAAAAAACATAGCATACCTCAGGATAATGTCAACAAGAAGAGCGCAGGACTTCATGAACAATGTCACAATGTCGTGCAGCCTCACTGAGAAACACACGAGATGAGGAGGGAATGGAGAGACGGCGCAAGAAGGTGCGGCAGTAAAAACAGCAAACCTTTTTAAATCAACTGTAAACTTCACGAGACTCCCTTTGAAACCCTAACACAACATTCTCTGAAGCTTGACAACATCATTCTGAAGTTTATAAGAGAATAAACGTGCAAGGTCAGCCGAGAGAGAGAGAGAGAGATGGAGGAGTGGAGGGCAGGAGGAGAGGAACAGCCCAGCAGTGGTCTGTCCCAACAAAACGTGAACCCTAAATTGAAACAGCCTGTCACCACCCGGAAACAGCCTCAAGACCACCAGAGTCAACATTTAGAAACAAACGCAAGTAAACTGTTTGATGAGTGACATTTAGGACCAAAGCACAAAAGTGGAAAATGGATGTGACAACCAGCGACCCTGCGACTCGCCTCAGATTAATTCCGGAGTCCGAAGGGAAGCAAGCACTTGGAGAAAAGATTTGCATTGTTATGTGTAATGTTTTCACCACGGAGATATCCTCAATAAGAAAACAAAAAGCGCCCCGATAAAAAGATGATTAAAATCTATGAATAGGTGAGTCCCCAAAGAAAATGCAAAAGTTCCAACCCACCAGAAACAAAACAACCTCAATAGCAGTAACACACGACTTCTCACTGGGAGCTCGGGAAATAGGTAGGAGGCCGTGACGCTGACTGGTGGCCGGGCAAAGGTGGAACAGGGAGCGCGCGGCACCTCTGCGGAGGGCACTTGGTGCGGTCACACCGGCAGGAAAACACCCTCAGACACCACCGCAGATGAAGACAGAGAAATTAAGAACGAGGACCTCCTTTCACCCTCCCCTCCTCGGGCCTCCTTGCTGCGCCTGGAGGTGACCTGTGAGTGACTCAGACACAGGACAAAGGCTGGCTCTCCTCCCACTCCCTGAGCACAGAGTCCACCAGAGGCGAGTGCAGCACCCCCCCTGCCCCCGCCCCATCCAGCCCTGGCAGGTGGAGGGCAGCTAGGAGCACACCCCACCCCCAGGGCCAGCTGGCGCTGGTGTGACACGCCGACAGGAAAGAGGCGGGACAGGGGTCCATGCAGGCTCTGATCGCCTGGGTGACGTTTCATCCACCTCTGGCAACCCTTGACGTGACCGTTCAAGTCCATTCTGGCACAGGCAGCAGCTCCTCCCCGAAAATTCCTGGGGCCCTGGGGTCCTGAAGTCTCTGGGGACCTGAAGCTCCTGAGTCAGGTATAAAACCAGGCATGTCTTGCTGGTCCACAGCCCATTTCAGGCTCCTCAGGGATCGTCTTTCCCAGGGGTCCCCATCTCATGGGCGTGCGGTGAATTCTGGCTCGGTGGGGCTGGGCTCCGTGGGAGCCCCCGAAGAAGACAGAGCCACAGTGTTTCCAAGGCCCACTCACACTCTATGGGAGCTGATACCTCTGTGGGGGAGAGAAGGGGGCAAGGTGTCTTCTCTCACGGGTGCCCTTCCACCATCCCACATCAACTTCAAGTTCGGGGTGCTAGAAGGAGGCTCCCCAAGCTGAGGTCCCACCCGTGGCTCCTCTAATGCTGGGCTTGGGGCAGGTGTGCGAGTGGCGTCCAAGTGTGAGAACCTGCTCACCCTGTGAAGTTGCTGGTGTCCCTGAGGTGCTCGCAGCCTCCCCTGCTGACGACAGTCCCCCACCTGGGCCACCATCACAGGGCAGTGTAAGGACCAACAGAAACCAGGGACTGAAAGCTCACCCAAAGCTGTCAAAGGCCACACCACCAAGAATTCTACTCAGAGACGGGAGCCCCCACCGCCACCACAGGTATATCCACGTGGTGGCCTTTTGGGTCTGAGAGAGCAGGGTGCTGGCTAAACTTCTGTGCTCTGTGGCCCACCCTGCACAGCGAGCGGCCAGCACGCGGAGACCTGGCACCTTCCCTCAGGGTGGAGGCTGCTCCCGGGCAACAGGAAATGACAACAGTATCTTCATATGTCTAATGTCTCACACGACTCAAAGTGTATCTCTGGGAATTTTCTCAGTTTACCCAATTCACCTTCCTCACCCCAGCAGCAGATGGTGGCACAGGTGTTCATGTGTCCACCCCAGCAAAGGAAGCGGATGGTTGGTCTGCTGTCGAAGAAACACAGGTGACCGATAAACATATGAAAATGAACAGAAAGGTCTGCCTCACTGGCGATCCAAAAAACGCAAATTATAACAAGAGACTAGTTTCTACAGACCAGTCGCATTAGCAAGAATGATTTTTATACGTTACTGCTTGCTGGACACTTTGCAAAAGAAACCGAGTCACTGGAAGGTACTGGGCAGGACACAGACACAAAACGCACACGTGCCTGAACCAGTCCAGCCAAGCAAGCCCCTGCCCTGCAGGCCCTGTGGTCAGGGGCAGGGCTTCTCCACCTGCGCACGCCTGAGGGGACATGCCAGATCACCTCACTGTGGAGACGGGCTCCTGGGCACAGGAGGATGTGCAGCAGCACCTTGGCCTCCACCCCCTCGGTGCCAGCAGCACCCTCTCCCCAGGTGGGAAAACCAAAAACGTCTCCATACGTTTCCAAGTGCCTGCTGGGCAGCCCTGCACCAGCGTTCTCACTCCTGGAGCTCAGCTCAGCACCACCTGGCTCTGAACGAAGAAGCCGAGTCACGTTCACAGCTCTAACCAGGTCGACGTCACCGGGGAGACAGGGTTCAAGGTTATAGACACGTGAGTCATGATGCAGACACCTCAACCCAAATGAACGTAACATCTGAATTTGCAGGAGCACGCTCCTCATCAAAGTCACGTGACAGTGTCACAGCTCACAGCTGCACTAGCCAACAACAAAATCAAAGTTATGACAGGAATGAACACAACCCTACAAAAGAAAGAAATGGCAGCCTTGACAGGGAGAACCAAATGGAACTGCTAGAAATAAGCAGAAACACAGTCACTGGTGCCTAAAACCCAAAAGGGGACAAAGCAAGAGATTGCATGTAACAGAGCTGAGCGCAGTGCTGGCTGTGCAACAGAGAAACCTGGAGAGTGGAAACCACGACGAGAGACGAAGGGACAGAAACAACAGAGTAGGGAGGCCCAGGGCTCAGTTAAAATGCACGGAAGAGCTACTGTAAGAAGCTTTCGGCCAATAAGAAGTGAGTAGCGAAGAGTGAGAATCAGGAGGAGAGTGGCAATCGAAACCCAGTAAGTGTGTGGGGAACGAAACGGGCGTCGATGACAAAAGCCAGCATTGTGACTGCTGACTCAGGGAGGCTAAAAAATAAGGGGACAGTACAATACCCAAAACGGCACCTTGGAAAATAGGGGGGATTGTACCGAAAAGATGAAATGTCTTCCTGTTGTTCAATGTCAGGGTTTACGAGAGCAAGTGTGCACGTTAAAGATGGAAGGCTGGACTTTAAGAATCACAGTTGGATGTGCAGCTTCCACACCAGCACAGGAAAGTGGAGAGAATAAAGGAACTTTGATCAGTTATTCAGTCTGCACTTCAAGAACAAAAAGTAGAAAAAATTGTCAGAGAAAAAGATGATAGAAAATCCAAAATAATATTGTAAAACTAAACCCTAAATTCATCACTAACCACAGTAAATGTAAATGGACAAAATATTACAGTTAAAAGACAGAGATTTTGATATAAGATTTACCCACCTACATGCTATAATAGCATCAAAAAAGATGAAGAGGAAAAGGTGCCCAAAGTTGGCAGAGGTCCAGTGTACGGCAAAGATTCTGTGATCAAATTGGAACATGGCCACATGACACGGTGGGCAGCCTGCTCGGGCTGGCAAAGCCACACAGGGCCTGACCTACAAGGAAGCCCCCAGCATGCTCCCAAGTCTGGGGACTGTGTGGAGGAAGCTGAGGTTTTGTACCCCCTGGCTCAGGTGCACTCAAGGAACCATTTGAAAAGGAACAATCAGACCAGCTTCACGACACAGCCCCAGCGTCTGCACCAGAAACGCTGGGGACTCAGACTTGCCCCGCTGCTGGGGCACAGGCACAAAAAGGCTCAGCAAGCCAAATGGAAAATGTTCTAAAGGGAGTTGTGTGCCTGGCAGAGAGGGTCCTGCGGCCCCCCGGTGGTCGGTGAACTTTCATGAAACTTGGTAAGCTGCTCCCACAATCTGCATGGCTGGGTACATGCAGGACCACTTTGCAGGGGTATTGGCCTCTCTTATCAGCAGTTAAGGCCACACCATGTCAAAGAGACATTACTGCTGTGGGGGTAGAAAAACAGCCTCGGGACAGAGCGGCGTAGAAGTGACCACCTGGGAACCTGGTGTGTAACGGGAGCAGCGTTGAAAACGGCTGGTTTAAAGGTAGGCCAGTCATTCAGTAACTGACGCTGGGACAGTATGCCAGCCACGTGGAAACAATCTAAGAGGTCCACACTGTACACAGATGAACTCCAGATGGGTTTAAGCCGTAAATGCTCAAAGCACAACTCAAACTATTAGGACGAAAATGGTGATTTAACATTTCCTGAGTGACCTGCTGGTGCCAGACACTCTTTTGAGGACATTACATGGGTCAGTTCCATTAAGTAGGAAAATGATTCAAAGTACCCTACACTATCATAATTTCTACTTTATAGACAAGAAACCTGGGTGCAGGGAGAGGTCTTTCCCAAGCCACAGCACGACTAAGTACCTCAGCTTCCCAGCGTGTTCCCACACAGACAAGCATTTCCGTCATCGGAGCAGGTGAGTGATTTTCAACACGACCCCCAGGCACAGCCCACACGAGAAAAGATTGATGAGTTTGATCATCTTACACTTCAAAATCTTTCTTTGACAGAAGATACCATATACCACATTAAAGACAAGTTCCAATCTTAAAAAAAGGAAAAGTATTTGCCAGCATAGAGCTGACAGAGAAACGGTACCTAGACTACATAAAGAACTCCCAAAATTTATAAAGAAAAAGGCACTCAAGCCAACAGGAAAATCGGCACATCACAGAAGGGCGGATGGAGGAGCAAATGGAAAGTGTGTGTAGACCACAGTGCAGGGAACAACACTGTAACAACCTCCAGGGCACAGCCCAGGGAACATTGTAACAACTGCAGGGGCACAGCCCAGGGAACAACACTGTAACAACCTCTGGTGTGTGGTGCTGCGGGAGCGCTGGCAACATCCAGGAGACGGCTTTGGAAAGTGCATGGGAGTCTATCCTGATGCTGTGCACCTGAAGCTAATACAAAATAACGTTGAAAAAAATAAAAAGCAGCAACAACAATGGTCAGAACATAAATGAGTAATTTACAAAGATGTAACTTCTACCCCTTCCCACCGCAAGTGCTACTTCGACAGCTAAAGGCAGTTCAAGCCCTGCAGGGAGCGCGCGCCCTGGAGCAGCCCCTCTGCAGGGTGAGGAGCCCACCACCTTGGGGAGCCCCTGGGCACCCGCATGCTGCCTCCTGCTGCCCCTCCCTGCAGGCTATCCCCGCACACGAGGCCTGCACAGAGCCTGCTCTCCAGCGTCCGCAGGCACCTCTCTGTCCATGGAGGACCTGCAGATACTCCCACACACAACACAATGAGCCATCGCACGGCTTTGAAGAACGCTGGCCTGCAGGGGAAACGCTCCCCCCCCCCCCTTGGCACCCACCCTGTTGAAGGAAGCGGGAGTCAGCACACGTGGGCTGTGAGACCCAGATCTTCAGTAAACACGAGGGCAAAGAGGAAGTGTGCACCGGCCAGGCACTAAGTACCCACGGCTCTCTTCTCACCCAGTCTGTACGCACTTTCTCTTCCTCGTGATGTGTCCTGTTTTCAAAACTTTTAATCTGCATGATGAACAGTGTAATTTCATGATTAGAAGTGGTTTTTAAACCCACACTTCAAATAAATACACTACTGTTATATATATTTATTAAAGTATCATATATTTATATAGTGTCAAATGTATATTCAGACACAAATATATATTCTATCATTAAATATATATAATTTTCCTATCCCAGGCTCCGTGCTAAGCTACCTGCCTGACCTCAAGGCCACTTCCTAGGTGGGCAGACTGAGCCGAGCAGGAGCAGCTAGCATGCCAGGATCCGGCCCTCCATCACCTCGTTGTTTGACTGGGGACACACTGAAGCCCCCCAAAGCTAAGTCTCCAGGGGATGCAGGAGCAGAATCAGCTGTCCTGCCTGCCCCCCGCCCCCGCAATGCACCTCTGTACATGGGAGTTACTTGTGTGCCTGAAGGAGGGGCCCTCGGGTGGGGACGAGCTCCCAGTTGCCCCTCGTTTCACCAGACAGAGCACCGCTGGCCAGGAGCAGACGAGGCTGCACCAGGGGCAGCAAGCCCTGGGGCTGTGACATGGCTGAGCAGGGACAGCGAGAGTGGGCCCCTGGGCCTCCTGCTAACCTCCTGCACCCAGACAGATGCCCCGCCCCGCCCCGGGCCCGCAGTCAGGGTCCCCATCCCCAGGTGCTCACCACCACAGGCCCACGCAGCCCAGCTGACAAACGGGTCCTCGTCCTTCTGTGCATGCAGGACTGGACCCAGAAATATGCCCACATGCATGGAACAGAGCTCTCTGCAGACCTGGGCACGGCAGACCCCGTCTCCAAGCTGCCCCTCCGTGCATGCCACTCACCAGCCCGTCATCCTCTCAGGGGGACACCTGGGGGTCGGCCCCCAAGCACACTTTGTTCCTTCCTCTTGCTCCCCTCCTCCTCCATATTTGACAGTAACCCACAGAAAAACGGAAGATGACAGAACTCCCGATGAGCACTCAATGGCCAGAGCACCCAGCACCTCCTTTGATGGCAGTAATGGGGTGACGACAATGAAGCGAGCGGTCACAGCCAGAACAGCGTGAGTGCATTTCACAAACAGGGCACCGCAGGGAAGAGCCAGGCGCAGAGCCCGCGTGTGCGCATGGCTCCGTCACATGAAGCTCAACAACCGAGCGAAGCACGTCTGCAGCATCTGAAGTTAAAGCAAGTGGTTTGTGTGGCGCAGGGGCGGGGCTGGCCTGTCCCGCACCTGCTGGCGGTTTGAGGACATTGTCACGGGTCAGTCGGTCACTCTGAAAATTCACTGATCTGTGAATGGACCTGCGTGCCTTCCTGTACTGAGTTTTAACTTCAATAAAAATGTTAACGTCGCGAAGCCGAGTGTAGACATTCTTGTTCTGGGCTGCCCGTGACCTCGTCTGGAAGGAGCAGGTCGTGGGCTTATGAGGTAGAGAGCGAGGGCCCCTGGGAACAGTGAGGAGCTGCACGAAATGGAAGGCACGGGGAGGAGGACACTGTGGGAACTCTCCCCTCTGCACTTGCCACCAAAGCATCTGGACCACAGCAAGGTCACCGGCCAGCGGCAGCTCTGCCCTGCCCCTCCAGGGACACGGGGCGCCGACTGAGGACAGTTTGGGCTGTCACAACCAGGGCTGCTGCTCGTGGGCGGGGCCCAGGAGCATCACTCCCACCCACACAGCACAGGACCATCCCCTCCCTGGCTGGAGGGAAGCCGACGGGAGAGTGAAGCCCAGGGTCCCAGCTGATGATGAGGGAGAACCCACTGCGGACACCGGAGCCAGGACCCTTGACATCCGGCCCCCAATCTTCCTGCCCTGGCTTGTCGCTGGCCCTGTGGCCTGTTCCCAATTTTCAGACTCAGGTGTCCAAAGGCTGGGCTGGAAAGGGGCTCCAGCCCATCGCCTCCCCTGGGAGGCTGTGTGAACTGGCAAAATCCCACCCAGTTTGGGCAATCTGGCACTGGGGACATTGTCAGGACCAAAGAAACGCCCTGTTCTGATTGTCATCGCTTTAGTTTTTACAGAGAACTTGAGAGGAACCTACCATCAGCTGGGAAACATCGCAGGAAATGTGCAGTGTTAACGCACTATGCCGGGCTGACGCCAGTTAAATAAAACGCTCGGGAAGCGGAACCTTTCACGGGAGGTGTAGGCAGGTCCTGAGTCATTTTTCTTCATCATCTGGCCATGTTTTCAGGGGCAGGAAGGGGGAAACACTTTTCTTTGAGCTATTTATCTTCTTTCACCCTGAAGAGTGTGTGGTGTGGAAGTACAGCATTTCAGAACTCAGCAGCAGCTTTCCGGAAATAGCAGTCGGGGTGTGGATTAACCTGTACATCCAAGCAGAGCGGAGCCTGCATGGGGCAGGGAAGACTCGTCTCCCAGCAGGCACTGCAGATGGGCTCGTGCACCAGCCAGACACGTCTGAGGTTGTGATGAAGACTCAGCCTGTTGTTTCCGCAGACCTCTACCAGCTCAGCTTGAAACGCTGGCATCGAAGGCACGCAGAAGTCCGCCACTGTGAAAACGCATCCGACCCAGGCTACTGGCTCAGGCCCTCCTCTCTGCCAGGCGGTGTGCTGGGCACTGAGGGGTGGGGAGGAGGACAAGGAGAGACGGAGCATCAGCTACCCGGGCACCTGCCCTCAGTACCTGGAAAGACCTGGCAGGACAAAGGAGCCAGCCCTAAGGGAGGGTGGCACAGGCCACAAGGTAGCAATGGACGGGCACTTCCCAAAGACCTGGTGTTTCTGGGGCGGCTCTCTGTTGTTCCGTAGACACCCAGCGTCCACCCCACACCACTGACTCCTCTGAAACTGTACCTTAATATCGTTGGGGCACTCGCCTCTCTCTTGGTACGCTCATCTCTGTAAACCAAAGTGCCCATGGTCCTCAGGTGACAAGGAGACGCAGGACCCAAGGGAGACCAGACAGACTCTGTTCTGGATGTGAGAAACAGGGGCACTCTAGCTAAAGGACAGCTGGAGCTTCGGTATTCATTCAGCAAACACTCACTGAGCACCCAGTCTGCACCTGTGTAAGCATGGCCTGTGTATCTGCCCAGGACAGGACACAGTGGAAGAAACCTGCCTGCTGTGTGCACTGTGCTCTGTCACCTAACTGTATGTCCTGGAAACTGTCCCACACTAGCACACAGAGGTCTGGCCCAGTCTTTATCATGGCTGCATAGTGGCGAGTCTACCTTGTCAAAGTCCCCTGAGAAACTGTGAGAATCAGCCAGGCATGGAAATGGTGGGCTGGTCAGCACCATGCTAAGCCCTGGACACGGCTCAAGCATGTGACCTTCTCTGTAACCCCAAAAGGCAGGACTGTGACCCATCTCATTCCCAATGAGAAAACTGTGGCCCCAGGAGATGGAGGGCTCAGCCGGCACACACAGCAGTGCTGCCACAGGCTGGGCCCACCCTACAAGTGGGACTCAGACTCCCTCTGTCCCCTCAGTCAGCGTGGCATGCAGCCCACCCAGAAGTCCGGCAGCCCAGGGGTCTGGTTGCCTGGGCTCCTGCCTACCCATCGTGCTCCCAGATTTACTGAGAGTCAAGCAACTGGTATTCTAATTTCTTCCCCCACTCTTCCGTGAAGGCTGAGCCAGGTAAAAGACCGTCGACAAAGTTAAGTAAGAACTCCATGTAACTGTGCCGCCCTGTGCTGATTTTAAAGGCTGATATAAAGGATGCAGATTTCCAAAACTCAACACTCATTTTTGAATATTGATTATGTGTCAGGTGCTGGGAAGAATCCATTTCTAAAACCTTCCCTGCTCTCAGGGACTCACAGCGAACCCTGGAGAAGGGTGGGGGAGGGGACACACAGTTGGTTATAATGTAGTGAAGGGAGAAGGGAGAGACAGGTGCAGGGGTGACGGTTGCCACTGGGGCCAGAATGCTTGGTGGGGTCGGTTAAAGCTTCAAAGGTGTGACTTTGCAGAGCAGAGTCTTGAAGGGCAGTTGAGAGTTTGCAAGATGACCCAAAGGGGGGAGAGCACCCCAGGAAGTGAAAGAAGCATCTGCAAAGCTTGAGCTCACAAAACCATGAGCATGTTCCAGTGACCCCGAGGAGCCCGGAGAGGTGGCGGACGAGCCCACCGACCACGCCCGCAGCCCTGGCAGACATCCCTAGTCCCGCTTGGCCTGGGCCCCAGGGCTCTCCCACCAGCCTCAGGCTCCTTCCCCAGATGGGGATGGGGGACTGCAGCATGACCCCCACCCTCCCACTCTGCTGGCTTTGAGCCATCTGGGTGCCCAGCCCATCCCTTCCTGCTGTGCTCGCCTCCCGCTTCCCACACCTTGACTTGGTTTCTGGGTCAAACTCAACACCGAACTCCTAGCTCCCAAAATGCCACTTTCTTCCTGAGCTCCAGACATGCTGGCACAGCCTCTCGCCCCAGACTCCCCGACACCTGCCCAGGGTGCCCTGGTGGGGCCAGCCACCTCTGAGCATCCGGGTCTGCTGCACCTGCCACGCTAGCGCGTTGCTCCAAGATCAGGTTTTCAGGTTTCCGCCTTTGCTGTCAGCACCTTAAACTGAAACCTGGTCTGGGATGTAGCCCCACCCCAGACACATGTGCAGGGCCCTGCTCGGCACCCCGCAGCCACCCTCAATTCTGTGACACCCAGAATGCCCGCCTCCACCCTATAAAATCTAAAGTCAGATTTTCCTATGGTTTCTGCTCACATGTTTGTGGCTTGAAAACGACAGTTTGCCTTGCCTGTGTGTAAATTAAGGCTACAGTAACAACAACAACAAAACCCTCTATTTCAGTGGAATAAGCAACTTACAAAAAAAACCACGTTAACTTCTAACAATGCGACCCAGCTCTCCACTCGACCGTGCAGCACAGCCACACCTCTGGTCCCCACAGAGGAGAAAGACAAGCCTTGAAGACAGGAAGGAGTCGCGACTGCCTGTCGCAAACACAGGGAAAACGGCAGCGTGTCTGGGAGCACGGTCTCCGGCGGGGTCTCATTACTCCTAAATTATTCAGAATCTTGACTGGGCTTCACCAAGGTCGCCCCATCCTGGAGCTTTTTGTGCCGAGAGGCCTCAGGGGCGCATTTCGTTTCTACTGGGATGCACGGCATAAAAACCTCTGCCTGCAAGCGCCCTCACCACCAACTAGCCCTGCCCCTCCCCTCTCGCATGCCCTCTGCAGAGGACGAGTCAGCGCTCCGATCCCTGCACCTGCTGCAAGGCCTGGGGCGTGTTTCAGGGGAAGAGGGTGAGCGACACCCACAGTCCAGGCTCTGCGCTGTGCTGACCGGCTTTGCATGGGGTTTCTCACATTCCTACCCCAACACCCAGTGTGACCTGAGCTGGTCCCAGTGCAGACAACTGGCTGTCCCCGACGCCCCTCTGCTTCGCACCCCAACTTCTGCCTGGGTCAAGGGGCACTCGGGTTCATTTCCAGGTGGAATCTGTCACCCAGCACACTCGAGGTGACACCCAGAAGCCCAGAGAGTGTCCTGAAGGGACTAGGCTCTCTCCCTCACTGGACACTCGTGCCTTTCCCCACAGACGGAGCTCCCAGGCTCCACCTCGCTGGGCGTCAGCCTGGAGGCTGCGTGCCAGTGTGCGTGCACAGGACCACGGAGGGAAAATGCCACCCGGAGCACTCAGCTCTGCACAGCTGCTGTAGGGTTCGCCGTTCGTCCCCTTCAGATCGTGAGGGCTTTTCGGTTTGTTCGGTTTTGTTGTTTAAACAGAAGAATGGGAGAAAAAAATAAAAAACTAAGCTGAACCCTAAATTGGCTCTAGTCTTTCGAAACGCACAGACTGGAGGCACATTTTTGGAAATGCTCAAACACGTATTTTCAAAGGATGAAATTCTGAAAATTTCAAAATAGACGGTCAAATATAACCTTCTCTTTTTTCCTTCTGAGGAGGAGTGGATCACAAAGTTATCTGAGTTTTGCAGCTGGGAAGGTGAGGAAACGCAGATCCGGGACGCCTGGGCTCCAGCCTTAGGAACCGTCGCCCTCCACTCGCAGGCTCGGCTTTTTGTTTTCCAATTAGGCCGGGAGGGCAAGGCAACAGCGCCACCTGTAGGAGAGACTTCGCGGCGCGCTCAGCACAGCCCGGGGAGCTGGGGTCCAGAGGCTCCCCTGCCCACTGCCGCCCACCTCCCGGGAAGAGCCCAACGCAGGGCTAGAGAATGAACCGGGACCGTGACGTTGGAGGGAGAGTCAGCGAGATCTATCAGATTTTTAATTGCCCATTCCCTTTGATCTAGCAATTACTCCCATTCTAGGGGGTTATCCTGCATCAATATTAGCTCATGTGCAGAGATGAAAGTCCAAGGGGATATTCACTGCGGTATTCATTTTCTAGTGAGATATAAAAGCAATCTAAACACTCATTAATAGGGACCAGTTAAATGAATTAGGGCCATTCGTGGCACAGACGTCTATGCAAACTTTACAAAGGACGGGGCAGCCACGTGCTGGAAGCACAATGCCAGGTCACAGAAGCCACCTTGACAAACGTACACATGAAGTATCTGAAAGAGGCATTCCCAACAGTGACTCTCCTGGGAGGAGACAGCAGTGGTGACCCTGTGCCCCCCACCTTGCACGTTTCGGTGCTGTGTACGTGGCGTTGCTCACACGCACTGATTTTGGATTTATTGCACACGCCGCTTGAGGACAGACTCCAGTAATGCCCCGAGCACCGCTGGAAGGCAGACTCTCGGAGTCCTTGCAGATCTGGAAACGTCTTCATTCTGCCCTCAGCCTCAGATGCTATTTTCGCTGAGCACAAGATTCCACGAGCAAGTCAGCTTCCCTGGGAGCAGTGCCGGACTCCTCCTCGGTGTCCTCGAATCGGCTGTTAGCCTGGAGAAGTCGAGCGCTGGCCTGAAGCCTGCTCCTTAACGAGAGGCAAGGTCTTCCTCTCCCGGAGCTTTAGGGTGTTCTGTCTGTGCTGGTGTTCTCAAAGCTCGGCACGCGCCCAGGGCATTCCTTCTGTTATCCACCCTGCTCCCTACGCACGGGTCCTTTCCCGTGATGACTCACGTCCTTCTGCCACTCCGGGAAATCCCCACTGATACCACTTTTTTCACTTCCTTCCCTACGCTCCCTCTTTCTCTCTTTCCTGAATCCTCAGCTCGATGGCAAGCGGGCAGGTGTGCCCTGAGCCCCTCCCCTTCCTTTCACCTGTCCTGCTCACCTTTGCTGCATGCTACAGGAATCTGCTGAGCTTCCGCCATATCCACACTGCTCTTCATAGTTCAAGATCCCATTTTTAACTCCTGGGTGCTCTGGCCGCGGGGTTCACATCACAGACACTGAGGGCCTGGGAACCTCGGGGGTGTCCGGCCGGGTCCATGTTCCACTGTGCTGAGTTCTCCTTCATCCACTGGCTGCCCCGGGGCTGCCGTTCCTCAAGGGTTTGCTGATGTCTGAGCATTGCCTTCTCTCCTGCCTGTCCCATGAATCAGTGTCCGTGCTGGGCATGAGGGGCAGGGCCTTCTTCCTGGGAGTGACGCCGCCTGTCTCTCTCCAGCCACTCTCCTGGCCTTGTGACCCTTCAGTCCTCAGCAACCACTCTGGCCCCAGGTGCTGCTGCTCCTAGTTACCATGATAGGAAGGGGGGAGGGGTGCCCTGCGTGGACCAGTGGGGACCACAGCTCACCCGAGCCTGCCTCTGCATGTCCATCCAGGACCCTCCGCCCACCTCTGCCCTCTTGGTGCCCCACCCCTGCACTCGCTGGGGTTGTGCTTTCCTGAAAGGGTCCTTTCATTGCTTTCTGTCTTTCAGGACTTTCTGGCGCTTTGCTGGAAGGAGGTGAGAAGGTGCACAAAGTCGTCACCACTGGCTTTCCGGGTGGGGCCGTGGTCAGCACCCCCAACGGGAGGTGAGAGGGCAGGTGTGGCCAGTCCGTGGACCTAGCTCCGTTCTGCTTCCCAGCGTTACCGGGTCCAGGGAGTAAGTCACCGTAAATAAGCAGGGACGGTAACTGCCAGGTGGCCACGCTGTTTTATGCCAAATTCAGCAATAACTCCTCACTGGACAAAAACAAAAACCAAAGATCCACCATGGACTTCCTTTCCCTCTCCTCTCCTCTTCCCCCCTCCAGCGGTAAGCGGTAGCGAAGAATATCTGGGCCCTGCGTTTACAAACCCTTGATGAACAAACAAAGGAGGTAAAAGCCTGCGTTTTTTCTCTTTTACTACAACCCAGGGTATCGTCCGTGCGGAGCCTGAAAGCGGGTTTGGTCACCGCCGGCGGGGTCTGTGAGGCCGTCTCTCGGGCTCTATCCCACGGCTCCTCGCCGTCAGCGCTCTGCAGATGGCGCAAGACAAGCTCACGGGAAGGAAGGAAGCATCTCTTCATGGCTGTCCCTGGGCTGTAGATGGAGCCTCCCACCCACCCACACCCTGCCCCACCCCTGCTCTATCCGGGCCTGGACGTCAGCGCTCCTCGTCCGGGCCCATGTGCGCGGTCACTGGGCACCAATCGGACAAGCGACTGAAAGCACAAGGGGACCAATCCACACAGCCCTTCCCGTACAGACGTGGAAAGGGTATGATCTCTTTGGAAGCAACCTGAATGTCACCTCAGAAGGCCGGTGCCAACACGCCCTGCTGTCGGAGCCTGGAAGAAGTGCCTTGCCCAGGCATGTGGACATAGATTGCAAAGCGACCCCCTGTGTCCTCTCCTGGTCCCCTTGAGGCCAGTGCCCAGCCAGCAAACAGAGACCCTCTCAGAACATGAGCCAGACCCCGCCACTCCCAGCCCCAAGCCTGACAGCGGCTTCCCATCATCCTTAAAATGAGCCCCCAAGTTCTCCCTCCATAACCTGGGCCCTGCTTTGTTGGGCACCCACCCCCTCTTGCCCTCCCGTGGCCCGGCCTGGTCTCCTGTGTACTTCCTCCTGGGGTTCCCGCCTGCTCTCCTTCAGCTCGAAGCAAGCTCCCCCCAGCGTCACCCACTGTGAAGTCTTCACCCCACGGAGGCCTCTGCCCCATCTCACCCCACAGTGAGAACGGGACTCCCACCGACTCTCCGCCTCCCCTTCCCCATTCTGCTTGTCCCCCCGGAACTGTCCCCCTCTCTGACACCGCCTTCCTGTGAGCTGGCTCTCCACCCGCACACTGGGGTGTAAGTTCCGCGGGAGCCAGGACCGCGCTTTGCTCTGGGTCTGGACCCTGTGGGTGGTGAGGAGGGCTCCATAAGGCCGAGTGGGTGACGTGCCACAGGGACACCGCCAGCTCATCAGGGCAATGAGGGAAAGGGGAGTCTCCTTCATAACCGACAGGAAAGCTCAGTGTCCCGATGATTCAGGTGGCACAAAAATATGCAGAAGTGTCCTTCACAAAGTTAAGCACAGACTTAGCCCCCACTCCAGCGATCCTACCTCTAGGTACATGCCACAGGGAGGGGAGGACAGGACCCAGACAGACACCCGCCCACCAGTGCTTACAGTCAGCTGGCGGGACCAAACCGCGTGGCCATCGGTAGAACATCCATGACCGTGGACAAACAAGACGGGTCCTGTCCGTCGGCCAGAACATCACTCAGCCCTGAAAACGGAGGGAGCTCTGGCACGTGCTACCACGAGACCAAATCCCAGCCACCTTCTGCCGGTGGAGTGAGTGGGGCACAAACGACAAGGGTCACATGACTCCACCTGCAGGGGCGCTTAGAATCAGCAAATCCAGGCACACAAAGCAGAGGGACGGGGGAAGGGCATGGGGTGATGTTTAACAAGGAGAGACCTTCTGTTTGGCATGACAGAAGTTTCTGGAATGAAGAGTGCTATGACGACACACTGCTGCGACTCTGTAGGGACAGACGTGGACAGACAGACAGACAGAGAGCAGTTATTCTATTTGCCTTGATTTTAAGAAATTAGATTAACTTACCCTGCAATTCTTATTAGATGAGTCAGCAGTAGTAAGAGCCTTCTGCCATCCATTTAAATTAAAATCTTAACAAAATTTCTGACTTAACATTCTTTATTGGCTTTATAAAAACGAGTTCAGATAATTATGTATACAAGCCAATGATGCCTGATTTATTATACGGGAGAGAACATACATCAGATGCGGAATTCTCATTCTTCCCGATGCCAGTTGTGAGCACGGCTCGCAGTGTCTACCCGTGCATCGTTTCTGTCCCCTCAAGATAAAAGGCATATCTTCTACAGTGCCCATCAAAACTGGGAGCACTTTAACGACGGCTTTCCGATACAGGCCTCCCAACACCTCATCAGTTACTGTCCTTTGAAGAGAATTTAGACCTTTTCGGGCGTACATCAGAAAAACCTCTAATGTATTTCCATAAATTACAGTACATAATTCCCTTCTAAACTGCAGGGGGTGGTCAGCTGAAGTGTGATGTAATCCAAGTTCAGTTCTGCACTCTCCCTGGGGCTCCAGCTCTCGGAGCCAGCACGCTCCTTAGGGCCAGAGGCCAGCGCCACCAGGCCACACCGCACGGGGCAGTGGTCCCTGTGGGGGGGTGAGAGGGAGAGGGCAGCTCGAACGCCTGGCTCAGCGCTCCCCCGGGTCCGGGCCGTCTTTGTGGCACTTCGGAGCCACCACGAAAGCGCTCAGTGCACAGGCCCACACAGACACCACCTTGCTGAATGCCCAGGCTGCCCCACTGATGGCAGAAGAGGGGTGGCAGGTGCGGGGGCGAACACTTGCCTTGGTCACACGTTCTAAAATGTTAATTACAGCAAGGTTTTCTTCTGATGGCAATGACACAAAATGCACTTCTAAAATACGTACAATTAAAGTGGTTACACTGAAGAAAGAAAGAAATCCGTGGCCTGTGGCATAGGATTTGGGAGAAATCCACAGGGCGATCCCCAAGGGACTGGATTCGGGGCACCTCTCAACCAGTGCAGGTACCCCGTTTTCTAGCAGCGGCTCAGAGCTCGGAGGGTGGAGAGGGGCGCTGCCCAGCTGGAGCAGGCCCTCTGTGGTCCTCACTTTGTCCCTGTCTACATCTGTGACATGGGTTTCTCGATGGTGTCCCCATGGGTGCAGGCAGAGTGAGGAGCACGTGTGACAACCCAGGTGAAAGGCGCAGCGCCACGGTGGCTCCTGGCAGACACACACTAAACACCCGCCGTTAGAAGTCAGGGCTCACGAACGGAAGCTGCCCAGGACCCCAGGATGATGACGAGAAAGCCCCCAGTCAAATCCCAACTGAGGGACAGTCCACAAAAGCCCCGACCAGGTCTCCTCAAAGCTGTCATCCAGCACAGGGGAAGTCCGGGAAGTTGTCACAGCCCAGAGGAGCCCAGGGGGACACGATGACTAAACGTCATGTGGGGTCCTGGATGTGACCCTGGAACGGGAGAGGGACCTCAGGCAAGCACCAGGGTGTCCAAACACAGCAGGGACCTCGGTGAGTGGCAGTGCTAACAACAGAGGGTGTCGGCCGCGGCCCGCCAACTGCAGGGAACGTGCCCACGGGTGCAGCGTGTGAGTGGGTGGGAAGCTGGGTTTGGGGTGCACAAGAGCCCTGGGTGGCATCTTAGTGGGTCCTCATCTATCAAAACTACGCTGAAATAAAACGTCACCAAAAACTAGAAAAAAATTAGGTCTCTCCCCAAGTCACACATCTGGCATAGAGCCAAGTGGTGGCTTGGACTCGCGTGTCAGTGATTTGGCGCCACACTCTATCCACGCGGGCCACGCTGAGTGTCACTGTTCATGACACGGGGGGGCCTGGAGGAGGGAACTCTGCTGAATGCGGCTCTTCCAGCTGCGGATCCAGGTCTGCAACGCCATCGAGTGGAGGCACGGTGACGGAGAGGGGACCCATGGAAACAGCTACCCATGGGGAGTGGCACAGTCGGAAGACCCGGGGCCTTCCTGCCCACGCACCACTGGAGGAGACCGCCTTCGGCAGGCCCAGGGCACATCAGCTCCCCGCACGTGGCACTCAGGTCTGTGGCTGCGGAGAGGCTCGAGGATGGGTTAAGTTTCTCGGGTGCGGGGTTTCTAAGTGACCCCAGTGCACTAACGTACACAACTCTATCCAGGGGTGAACCGGGTTCTCTGACCTAACCACAGGAAAAGAGAATTTTTAATGGAATTATATGGAGCACTGTTTGCTGAGGACCTACGCCCTCATCGCCTCTTTTTCTGTAAGATTTTCTCAAAGGCTAACCTCTGGCAACTCGGCACCCACTGCCCACCCCCAAGACCAGCTGGGACTCAGGGTGGGGAGGGGAGGTGGCAGATGGGGTTGCCCGCCTCAGTCTCTGTGGGGACTTGACTTTGAGGACACCTTCCCTGCAAAGTCTGGGCATTTCATGGTGAGCACAAGCACCCCATTTTTGCTGATTTCAAAGCCTGTATAAAACTTAAAGGCGGCTGCTCCCAATAACACAGCTGGTCTGTGGTCTTTGGAGGACATAAATATGACAGTGACCTTCTCTCTCCTTAAGCCCTCACGGCGGCGTCAGGGGACTTGCGTCTCTAGCAGCTGCTCCCCACTAAGGGCCCGGAATGTTCTCGTTTGAAGCTCATTTCTTTGAAAACACCTCTGTCTGTTTCATCTCCTCTCACCTTTCCCTTGATGAGCCTGCACCTTCTTACACTCTCACAGACACACCAATTTTTAGGGTGCACTCTCGGGCAATTTTTAGGGCAGTTTCAGCCTGAAGGGCCTTTGATCTGCAGAACGCATCCAATAAGAAACCATTTTCATCAAATTTCCCATTTTACTCAATTTGAAAACAAACGATGACACGGAAATTAAAAGTGATGGTCGGGGGGCAGACAGAAGATTCTAGGCAGTTTTTGTTGTTTTGGTTTTCAATTTAAAGACAGACACATCGAATATGCCCCACGTCCAGTAAAATGACATTATTTCAACATGATTTATGGAAACTTGACTTTTCCCATCAGAACTTTGGCGGCGATGCGGTGAACCGTCCCCAACTGTCCTCCTGCGGCACAGCCTGGAGCATTGGCCTCTCCCCCGGGTTAGCGTGCTGGCTGTGGGCCCTGCACCCCGCCCTCCGCCACTGCCTTGGAAGCCTGGGGGTTTGCCTCTCCCACCCTGCGCAGTCTCGGGTGGGCTACAAGCAAGGTGCCCTAGCACTGCTCGGCAGCTGCAGGGGGCAGTGTGGGGTTCAAGCCGGGACAATCTCTGAGAGTTCTCTCTCTCTCTCAGCAAGCCGCCCCCCACCCCCGCCACCGAATAGTCTGACTACTAACCAGAGTGACACAAGGTGGAAAGGAGCTGCTCTGAGTCCTACCAGGTGCGCTCGGCTCCGGTGCCGCCGCAGTCCCTGCCACCCAGAGCCTGGCTCTGCCCTCCCCGGACTGGCTCTCCGGGCCCCTCACTTAAGCCCACGAAGCACGCCCACATGAGACCCCCTCTTCTGAGCTGGTGAACCCTCGGTGGCGTCACGCCCACATTGCCAGGTCCAGTGTTTCCATTCCACCTGGGCAGGGCAGCTGGAAGCCCACCCCCCCGTACCTCAGAGCACCCCGTGTTCCTTCACAGCAGGGACAGGCTGCCTGCCTGCCCCTCGGGTGCCCCAGCACAGGACAGGTGCCGGTCCCCTGATGCGGCCCTTTGGCACAGGCAGGACGGCACAGGGCGGCGATAGAGCATGTGCTCTGGGTGGAGGCTGCTGGCCCAGCCCCAGCACCGCTACTCACCACGGCTTGACCTCAGGCAAGTTTCCAAAGCTGTCCGAGCCTCAGTTTCCTCACCTGCAAAATGCAGCTAATGAACAGAGGCTTCTCCGGGAGTGGGCCGAGGGGCCTCCACAAACAGCAGCAAGAGGTCCTGTCATTGTAATGGGCACTGGGAACGCGCCTCCCCGCGACTGGGGTGTCGGGAGCCCAGGCCGGACGCAGGAGGAGGTAGGGGTCCTGAAGCGCTCCTGTCAGCCAGCGAAGAAGACACAGTGGCCTCAGGTGACGAGCTTTGCCACCCTGGGGGGAAGTGGCTCCAGGGCCAAGCTCTCTCCCTCCACCCCTGAGAGAGGCTTCAAGTGAAACCTTCAGCATTTGCCAGTGGGATTCCCATGCTTCCCGGACAGAGCACACCCCCCGAGAGGCTGCAGCTCCCCTTGCTGAGCCCACAGATCTGCGCAGGTCCGGGCAGAGCAGACCTCCCGCCGTCCACCCTGGCAGTCGGCTCTGCCCGCCGCTGGAGGGGGTCAGGCGCTGCTCTGGTTCCAGAGGCCACTGCATATGCACAGCATCCATGGGCAGAAATAAAAAAGGAAGCACAAAATCTACGATTATGTTGATGGGTTTCAACATACCTCTCCCAGGAAATAATAAAAGGAGCAGATGAAGTGTCGCAGAGAGCACAGAAGCCTTTCACACTGTGATTAATAAACTTGACCTAATTTACAGGGACGCCGCACCCAGCCACTGCATAATCTGCATACCCCTCAAACATACATGAACACACACACACGCAGATATCTGCCGAAACAGGTGTGCAGCGCGCCGCTAAGCTGCGCTGAGGAACGGTCGTGGTCCTCATGTGTGCGTGCGAGGGAGGCAAAAACCGAAACCCCAGCTGGCTGGCCGTCAGTCTCAAGGGATTACTATTGAGAAAGCGGGGCATTCCCAGGAGAGCAGTAGGAAGCAGAGGCAGCACAGAATCCAACGGAAAACAGATGTGTAAGACAGGAAATCCACAGAGTCAAAGGCTGGCACCTTGGGAGGAAACTGGTAAATCGCTACCAAGACCGAGCTGGAAAAAGATACGGACGAAACGAACGGCCAGCAGCGGACACGTAGGAGATGATGCGTCCAGTGCGGCGGCTTCACAAACATTAGTAGGGCGTGCGGCTCCTGACCACCGAGTCAGGGATGCCCAAATAAAAATGACAACAGGCAACACAACAGTAGCTGTCTGGTGTGAATGAATCAAAACTATATCCATTTTTTGTCAGATTAGCAAAAAATTTTTTTTCGGTCCCCCAAATCCAGTTTACACGTGCCAGATCACTGCTGCAGAAAACCTGCCAACGCTAAAAAGTTAACCAAAGAATAATGTGAATAACGTTACCCTCTAAGGATAGAAATGCTCATCAAATCGATAGTTTTCTAGAAAGCCACAACTTTCCCAAAGTGACAGAATAAGAAATAGAAATGTGACTATCCCATATCTTTTAAAAACACTCTGGGTACAGAAAATTTTATTGGTAAAAATGCTCCAGGTGTTGAAGGAAGAGAGGGTGTCGGTCGTGCACAGGCTCTTCGAGCAAACACGGAAAGGACACTCCCTAACACTCTGTCGGGGCCAGGCTGGACTGGATGCCGAGGGCTGACCAGGGCTCTGCGAGAAAGGGACCTGCCGGCCGCCCCTACTCGTGAGCCCAGATGCAGGATCCGACCACGGCATCAGTGCATCTCTCAGTGGTGTACAAGGCGGACGGTGCAGATAACGCATGTGGCCCAGTGGGATCTACTCCAGAAATGCAAAATGGGTTTGACATTTGAAAAAGAACCAACTTGCAAGACCGCAGGGACTTCTGGTACCAGCGACCCAGAGCAGTACCAAACCTCCCAAGTTGAGGGCACAGTCGCCTGGAAGCTGCCCTCACTCAGGTGACCGTGCCCTTGTGTTCAAAGACCCCAGAGCCTCCCTCCCAAGTGACCGGTGGGCCACAAATTCAGAGGCTCCCACAAATGCCTTGAATTTGGCGATTCACCAGGATCACTCATGGACCTCGGGACAGTGCCGAATGGACTGCTACTGCTGCACTCCAGCAGAAGGCCGCAAAGCAGAGCCAGCAGACAGGAGGACACGCAGAGTGGACACCGGGAGAGGTGCGAGTGCAAACCTCCCAGTCCCCCTGGCCCTACAGTGTCCTGTCAGCATCATGCCTTTCGAGCTGTGACGTGTGACTGCACCCGAGTCGAGCCGATCTGGGGAGCTCGCCCAAGCCTTCGGGGGTCCAGAATCTCAACTGGGACTCGATCGCACGCTGCCCACTTAAATAAGGAATAAGTAACTGAGTGAAGGTACAATAAAAATTTATTCCTCTCAATTTTAATTGATCTAATAGATAGCGGTTTGTTTGAAGTCATAACAGCAACAGTGTATCTGATTCTGTATGCTGAGGTGTATGTGATACGTAATAGACGTGTATATGCTTATGCTTACACCTAAATAAAATAAATGGTAACAGTCATATGAGGAAGAGGAAGCAGAATGTGAATTATTTTGTCATGACAAGGCGCTTGCACGATCCCCGCGGCAATGCAGTGTCATCTGAGATTGGCCTTGGATGGCCTGCGAACGTATGTTGCAAACTCGGGGGAGGTGACAGCAGATAAAAGGCAGTGTGGCTGGTGTTGTAAGAAAGGAGAGAAAATGGAATCATATGAAATGCTCGGTTAAAACCACAAAAGGAAGAAGAACAGTAGGAGGCAAAAACAGGAACGAAGAACAAGGGTAATAAGTGGAAAACAGTAACAAGACAGTAGATATCAGTCCAACTGTATCAACAATCACCTTGAACAACAGCAGCCCAACTACACCAATTAAAAAGCAGAATGTCAGCGTGGATCAGAAAACAACACCCAACTTTATGTTGTTGGCAGGAAACCCACTTCAGATATAAAGACACTTAGAGATTAAAACTAAAAGTAAACGGACAAAGGAAAACATACCACGCTAACACTAGTCAGCAGAAAGCAAGGGTAGCATCTCAGACGGCAGACTTCCAAGCAGGAAAAGTTACCAGGGACAGTTTAATGGGGAGAGGCCGAAAACTCCCCACCAAGACCGGAAACGAGGATCATCATTATATAAAATTGTTCTGGACCTTCTAACCAAGAAAATAAGCGATAAACAACAGCTACAACACCGCCTGGAAAGGAAAAAGTAAAGCTCTCATAGTTAGTATCAGTATATAGGAAATCCGAGAGAATACTCTGACTCAGAGAATCGCGGTGAGGATTCAGCGTCGCTGCCACTTACATGTCAATATGCAAAAACAGTAACGTTTCGTGTGCCAGGGATCAGTAACCAGAAGTTGAAATGGAAAGAACTGATCGTATTTATAACATCAGTAGAAATATCAGATACCTAGGAATAAATCTAAAACAAGATGTGAGACATAGAGAAGAAATCACAAAAAGTAGAGAAAATTTCAAAGAGCTTGATAAATGGAAGGATGGGTCGTGTTCGTGAATAATAACACTAGTTTTTGGAAAGGTGTCGATTTTCCCAAACTGATGTATAGATTCTATCCTATCTCATCAAAATCCCAATAGATATCTTTTCTGAAAGCGACAAATTGGTTTAAAAGGTGTGTGTGGAAAAAGCAAAGCAAAGCAAAGCAAAGGAGGAGCCGAAGCAGGCTGGGAAAGATGCTGAAAACTGGAGGACCACAGGACCGAAGGCAGAGTTCAGACAGTACACCCACCGTAGGGACAGCCCAGGCCCCCCCCCCCGCCCCACCACCAGTGACACTCAGGATAGGTGACTCTGTGTCATGCCGTTGACCTGTGCACCGTAGGATGTTTGGGAACATTAGATGCCAGCAGTTACACACACACATACATACACACACACACAAATAAATAATCTCCCCTGGAGGGGAAAACCACCGCCAGCAGAGAACCCATGGAATGACAAGAGAACCCATAAAGCTCCACAGAAATGAGAGACAGGCCCCGCCCATCTGGCTTTGATTCATGACAAAGGCAACACTGTCTCGGATTATAGACAAAACAGTTTCAAGTGACCTGGAGACCTAACTGGGAAAGGTGACAATTGAAACCACGCATCTGGATACAATGTAAGAGAATACCTTCACCGTCCTGGGCAGAAGACCCCTTCAACAGGACACGTAACAGCACACCCCATGAAGGCCAACGTGACACACTGCACCTGCTGGTGTTTGGGGGCCAAGGGTAAGTGGATCTCAGGAACATTTCCTCCAAGCTGGCTGCTGGCCAGTCCACAGGAACTAAAAAGCCGACTTTTCAACGGGTCGGCCCTGAAGGCTTTCCCATCTCCATTGTTCACCCAGCAGATCCCGACTAAACCCCTGCCACACACCAGGCACTGTGTTGGGCTCTGGGGGTGAGGCAGGCCTGGCCCTCGCTCTCAGGGAGCAGACAGCCCAAGCGAGAGTGTGCCTGGAAACAACCATCCGTCCCTTCACTGGGGGCCCAAGGAGCACAGTGCACAAAGCTGATCCAGCACTCCGGCAAGGACAATGGCTTGCGACAGAGCAGGAAAGGGGGCTGCAGGGAGGCTGGGCATTTCCGGGTTTGTGTTCTACAGAGGGCACGCCATCCACGTGGAAGGGTGTCAGCAGCAGGCAGCAGAGACTAAGGGGGAGCAGGGCAACTCCCGGGTTCTCCTAAATCCGCAGAATCTCTGTGCCCTGATAGAAGAGACTGCAGTGACTGGATTTCCCTCCGGGCCACTGGGATATTGCCTCGGAGTCCCATTTAATTCAGCTCAAATGAAACATGCCATTTCTCATAGCCCCACGTCTGTGTGTACAATCTCCTGCACACCCCAGGGCGACACCACCCGTAACAGAGGAAGGCACATGGAGAGGGATGCTGCCACCCCATTGGCTGACACGGGAGACAGAGTGAGGGCAACCAGGAATACACGTGGGCCCGGCACATGTTCCCCAGAGGGCGAGTTCCATCTTACAGAGGTGCTGTTCCGGGTTCTGCCTACCACCCACTGAGCTCGGCACACACTCTCCTGTCGGTCAGCAGAGCGCTCGGCCAGCCACCTCCGACCACTCCCCAGGGGGCTCCTTCCCTCTGGACACACGTCAGCTCCCTGCACAGGGCCAACGGCACGGAGACAGTCCAGCCTGCTCCTGGCACTGCCTACAGACACCTTCCGAACAGCAAGTGCAGTGACCCCCCGCAAATGGCCAGATGCAGCCCAGAGGTCATGAACTCAGAGCAGGGAAATGTCCCATTACAGACACAGCTCTGCTGGCATTGGTGGTGCCTGAGGGCCGATCCTCCCAGAATGGCAGCTGTCCCGGGACCCCTGCTGTGATGCACTTTTTATGCCAGGCTGATAACAAAAAGATACCCTGTCACCTCCTTCTCCTGCAGATAAAATTGGGTGTGTGTAAGACATCAGCGTGTGAATCAGTAGACTGAGTAAACACCATCTTCCCAACGCAGGTGGGCACTCCCCAATCTGTGGAGGGCCCGAATACAACCACGGGACAGCAGACAGGTCAAGTCACCGCCCGAGCTGGGACGTCCATTTTCTCCTACCCCTGGACATCAGCACTCCTGGCTGTCAGGCCCTCGGACCACGGCTGAACCACACCACTGGCCTTCCTGGTTCTCCAGCTCATGGACAGCAGATGGCGGGGCTTTTTGGCCTCCATAATGCAGGGGCCAATTCCTACAAAAATCTTATGTATATATATGTATACACGTATGCCTGTGTACATATACATATATCTCCTATTGGTTCACTTTCTCGGGAGAACCAGAATAGCCCTAATACACTGGGCTATTAATTAGGAAGATCTAAATAAATCCCCTGCCCTACTTCCCTTCTACTTGAAAAGTCAAAATGCATATTCATTAAAATGAGGTTCTTCGCGCATCCCCCACTGTGATACTGTCTGGAGGATTTATCTGTACTTCCTGATGGCTGAATGAAATCCGGGGTTTTGCATATCTTTCTCAAGGAAGATCTTGGTGCTCATGCAATTCAAATCGCCAGTCCATGACCTCGAATTTCAGTGACAACTGTCCCCCTCGCCCCGTATGTGTTCCACCAGTCAAAGACTGCTTCCTGGGGCTAAAGGACAGGAAGATGAACCTGCAAAGTGGCGGTTTAGGAAGACTCTCCAGCAGCAGACCTCAGACCGAAGGCAGACGCTCTTGTTAGCCGAGAACACACTAACCCACTCCCCAGGCGCAAGGTCGCACAGAGAAGAAAGAGTTGTCGTAACAAAAACGCACAGCTCGGGGCCTGCCGGCGCGTGAGCACCTTTGAAACATGCGCGCCCACTCACCTCCAGCTCCCGCCCTCGCCATGCGCCGCACTTGTCTTTGTCGGCCAGCTCCTTCCATCTGCGCGCAGCCCCTGAAAGGACAAGACCGACTGGTGTCAAAGGAAGTGTGAAAGTCTCCAAATGACGCGGCATTTTACAAAGGAGAGAACCGCGATTTCGGAAAACACAGTCTCACGTGGGGGCCGGCGCGGATGGAGACGAGGCAGAGCCAAGAACTGAAAAAGAAATTTACAAGAATGATGACAACACAGACGTTTTAAAAGAAAAATTATTGGACTCTAGAAATGTTCTTGGCAGAGTGGTTATAGCAACTTTACTTATCATGGGCAATTAAAACCGCCCAAACATCCGTCACAGGGAGAACGGGCAAACAAACCGAGGCTCGCCCATACCTGAGGCAGTGCACAGGCTAAGAAAGTGTGACCTGCCAAGAACAGCAGCCCGAGTGAAGAGCAAGGTTAGGCTGAGAGAAAAGCCAGGCACAAAACGCCGCTTCCACTTCCACCAAGTTCAAGGGCAGCGAGCCCTAATCCACAGAAGGGAAGTGCTCTCGCTGGGGGGAGTTACTGACTGAAGCAGCTCAGGGAAGACTCTGGGATGATGAAAATGTTCTCCGTCTGGACCCGGGGGGGAGCCAACACGGGCACACCCACGCATACAAGTTCATGGAGCGGAATACTGAAGGCACGTGCTGTGCACCCTGAGTCCCGGCTCAGGAGAATATATAAGGCATGTTCTTGCACGGCTGAGGAAGCCCTCGCGTGACTTTCTGAGAATGGCCCCTTCCTGACAGTTCTGGGAAGGTATCTGAGTAACAGGCGCATTGTTGTGCTATCACCCAGCCTCGTTAGGAAGAGCATGTAAAAAAGCGGCATCCGCCAGCCACAAAGGGACAAATACTGTCTGATGCCACCCACGTGAGGCTCTAGACTAGACGAACTCCTAGAGACAGAAAACGGAGGGGTGGGCACCAGGAGCTGGAGGAGGGGGAGTGGGGTTAGCGGGTGCCGAGTTCCCCCTTAGGAAGAGGAAATGCTCTGGAGATGGGCAGGTGACGGCGGCCGAATGCTGTGGGTGTACTCAAGCCACGGGACTGGGCACTGAAAATGGTGAAAGTGGTTACATTTTATGCTATGTGTATTTTACCATAATTTCAAACATTGGAAAAGAATCAAGACGTTTATTTTAAAATGAACTTGTGACTGTGATTACTATCTAAACAGTAAATACAACTGTAACCTGTAATTTTCATGTCATCAGTTTAAAACAAAGTCAAAATCAAGTGCTTTTGTCTGTTCCTTTTTAGTTGCTCAGTAACAGAAATCCAGGACCCATTGTGCGTGAAGTCGCTTACGGCCTTTAGCCGGGGCTAAGTATTCCAGGGTCACGACCTAAGGGGCAGGCACCAGAGTCTGAGGGTTCTGCCAAGGTTTGATTCAAATGCAGTTTTCTTAAAATGTACCGTACCTCTTCCCCCCAGATCCTGCGCAGCAAAGAGCGACATGCTTAACTGTGACACCCGCAAACTGACGGCCCAGGTGGGGCTGTGCTCCCGCAGACCTTGCAGTGAGGTTCTGCCGCCACTTTTCCAGGACATTCACTCCCGTGGAACGCATGTCACTGGTTCAGAAGGCTGTGGCTCAGCATCGCACGTTTTAAAAAGGCAATGATTTTGCCTTTTGCTCACATAAAACCAGCCAAGGAGCACGCTGGGCAGCCCGTGCATGCCCCTGGGCCTCACACTGGCTGCCAGGCTGGGAAGCCCGTGTGCAGGGAGGTCCCTCGTCCACCTCCAGCAGCGATGCTCAAAACCTCACCCTGAGCGGGCATCCTTGGGGCCGTCCCTCTGCCTTGGCCCCCCTCCCGTGCTCACCGTTTTCAGGATCTCATTGAAATCCTCAGAAGCGTCTCCCGATGCGTCGTGCTGACGTTCAACTGCCGCAGGGATGTGTTAGCCCTTGCAACTGAACGGTGCTTCCTGAAACGACGTGCGGGCCGTTCCTGGCCGTCGTTGGCACGGCTGGCTGCACGGGCTGCCACCTGCACGGCCGCACAGGCCTCGCCTGGTCCCCGCTCGGCTGGCGCCGTCCGGACACTCCTCAGCACTTTGGAACCCCGGGCGCACGTCTGAGTTTGCACCGAGCCCCGCTCCTCGCTGGCTCCTCTCGCTCACGGTTCAGCCTCACTGGTTGGTTCGTTGAAGACACAGCCAAGTGAGGCATCGAAAGCGTTCACGACTCACACCTGTGTCCCTGTGTGGATCCGATCAGTCCTCCTCGCTGGGGACCAGAGCAAAGCACAAAGGGCCACCCGACGCGGAGGGCGATGCAGGACGCATGTGTCCCCCACGGGGCGGAGGGCCGTCAGTCCACCCACCGCCTCTCCGCTGGTGCTCCCGCTTCCAGTCCCCGCTCAGCCTGTGGGGGCCCGTAGTCCCCGAGCGCGCGCTCCGGGGGACGAGGTCATCCGGCGGACGTGGCCCCCGCGGACCCTCCGGCCGACCCCCCAGTGGGAGCCCGCAGCGCTGGTCTCCCCGGATCAAGGGAGGGTTCCTCCTGCTGTGCGCGCGGTGGGAGCGGGTTCCAGCGTCGGCCTTGAGAGCGCGGGGTACTGTGCACGCCAGGGCGGGGGGCCGGACCCACCAGGGAAGGCCTCTCTGGGATCTGCCCGGTCCTGGCGGAAGGGGCGGGGACCTACTGCTCTGTAGTCACCAAGACAAGTGAGGCGCGCACGTGCCCATGCTGGTTAAACCCACGCGCATCCCCCTGGGGGGCGGGGGAGGGGTGGGGTGGGAGCGGTCTTGGCCACTCCCTACAGCCTCGCCTCACCCGGAGCCTGGGGTCTCCAACTTCTCGCGGGAACTCCCGAGCCAGGCGAGAACCAGGAAGCCCCGGCCCAGCCCCTGACAGAGTGCTGTGGTAGCCAATCAATTCAGCCCATTCTTGGGCACGGGGCCCAGCACCCGCCCTCAAGTGACTCCTCGCGGGTTCTTGGCCTGTTTTTCCCGCCTGGTGCTGCAGCGGTGAAGATGCAGCCGGTTTTATCCATGTTGTCACGGGGACCTAGAACGGGTCTCAGGATGAAGCCAACGGGAGCAGTAGCCGTGGGGACGCTGGGCTGTTGCTGAGCCATCAAGTCCTGAGCGAATGGCTGCTGCCCGAGGCCCCGGGTTTCCCGCCGAGCAGGTGTCCCCCAGCCCCTCTCCTGGATCCCCACCTGGGTCCTCACCTGGATCCCCCTTGCCCAAACGGAGAGGTGCTACAGGTGAAGTAGCCACTCCTCCAGATTTCAAAGACATAAATAAAGAAATAAAGAAATACCTCATTTCTTTTACATTGATTACATGTGAAGTGGTAATATTTTGGACATATTAGGCTAACAAAATCTATTATTAAAATTAACTTCACCTCTGTGTTTCTGTGGGGTTTCTAGAAGAATGAAAACCACACACATGGCTCCTTATATATTTATTGTGGAGCACCACCATAGACAGACAATGAGCGGTGGCAGTGTCTAGGGTGGTCGTAGGGAGGTTTTGCCCAACCAGGACCGTCCTCGCTTGGCAAGTGAGCACTCTGAATAATTAAATGAACAGGAGGTGTACGCCAGCACATATGCTTACCTTGATAATAAATCAATACATGTGATTATGCACTAATAACAGATCACTCTGCAAACTTCAACTGCCTTTCAAGGGGTGCAGGTCAGGGAGGGCAGGGATGCCATTCTGCTCCCTGTATCTGGATGGGTTAGGTGTGCATAACCCACACCACCAGACAATGGCAATGCTGCCAGCATTCGGAGTTCCAGGGTAAGCCTGGGGAAGGGGCAAGAAAGGTGGAGTGGCTCCGGGGAGCCCCCTGGTGAAGGGTAGGGGTGGTCACAGGTCAGTGTCACCTACTCCTTCAGTAGAAGTTAATTTTTAACCTCATTCCAATGCCATTTTTTTCCATCATTCTCACCACTGTCAACTCTAGTTTTTAAAAAAGTTTGCTATGTTCACATTATGTGTGCAGGGGATCAACTTATCGAACTGGTAAAGAAGTTAATTTTTCCCAGCTGGCTCAAAACAGCCCACAATCAAGAAAGCCACGCCCAGGACGGAATGGCAGCCACCTGCTGACCACTCCCCACCCGCCGGGGGTCAGGAGGATTTTTTTTCTTTTGCAGAGTGAGTGACGGCGGCTGGCCCTGACCTTGCCTACCTCTCAGTGGACTAGGAGGTCCTGGCCAATGTCAGGAATATAATGGCAAAAGAGCAGCAATAATTGCAAAATAATACTCTGAGAATTACTCGGTAATTTCCAGCTGCAATAGCTCTTCCTTCAGGAATGCTCGAGACCGGCGTCTATTTTGCCCCGGAGAGCACGCTCCTTATTAGGGCAAAGGGAAAAAGAAAACAATGACACCCAAAAGGATGCAGAAAATGAAAAGCCGCGAGCTTCTCCGGCACGGAGAACGCAATTTCTCTCTGCTGGTTCGAGGACAATTAGGCTACACTGACTGCTCCGTGAAGGGCCGCTGTGGACCCACATGCTTTATCCCTCTCATTACGACATCAGCGTGTGCTGCCGAAAACGGCCAATTCTGTAGCCAAGAATCTTTCCCCAGGGAAGGATCGGGGCCTCGCTGCTGCAGAAAATGCTTCAGAAACAGAATCGTGCTTCCTTCGGGCTTCCTCAGGCCTCCGCTCAAGATGTGACCTGAGCCGATTCTCAGAGAATCCATAGAAAGAACACTTTTGCTTAATCTAGTCCAAATTCGTGCTGCTTTGTTCAAAAGCTACATCCCCGAGGAGTGGCTTGGGCCACCGTCTCTCCTCTCCGTGCACCTAGAAACCCACTGTTTAATGCTAACTAGCCATCATCAACCTCAGTAACAGCGTCTAGGGACCCGTGTTACATCTCAGGCTCTGCTGTGCAGCCTACACACACGTTTTCGTTTTTATCTTCGTAATAACACTGTCAGGTAGGTGTTTTTTATTATCTTCATTTTACACATGAGGAATGGAGGCGCAGAGAAGTTAGGTAACTGCCTCTCCAAAATGGAAAAGTGGGTAGGAAGAAAAGCCCACTTCCCTGGCTCCTGAGTGCCTGCTGGGAACCCACACCAGTCCACTTCCCAGCCAAGTCCCTGATGTTCGTCACCTGTAAATCCACTTGGATATTCATTAGTTCATTCATTGCCTTCCCTTCCACTAGGTGCTGTCAGGGAGACCGGCATAAACAAAACCAGCCCCCGTGTTTCAAGGAACTCACCATCTGGCCGGGAACCGTTTTGGCATGTGAAGGATCAAACCCTCATGTGTTTATTTTTCAGCAGGTGAAAACCTTTTTCCACAGGGGTCTGCCCACATCAGGGTTTTGTGTTTTATTTATTTGTTTGCTGTGAGCTTGGAGGCAGAAAGGCCTGCAATCACAGACTGTAATTTTTTTCATTGTTTTATTTCCTCTCTATTATATTTTGGATTCGGGACCCACTTTTCTGAAAAGTCTTCCATTTGCATCTGTCACCGCAAACATGCAAGTCCCAGACCAGTGGGAAAGTCGAAGCCTGTTCCTTGACATCAGCGCGCTCTACTGACTAGTAACTTTATGTTAGTAAGTGTGCGCAGAACAGATGTTCTGAAGAAGCAGTTCAGGCTAACGTGAGTTTTATTTAGCTTACACAGTGATTTACTTTAAATGGGATCAATGTTAGGCCCTGGCGGAGTGGCTCACTGGGTTAGAGCATCGTCCTGATTGGCCAGGTTGTGGGGCCGATCCCCGGTCAGGGCACATAGTCAACCGTGGAGTGCATAAACACAAGTCGATGTTTCTCCCTCTCCTGTCCCCACTTCTCCTCTCCTCTCCCTTGCCCTCTTTCTCTGAAATCAAGCTATTAAAAAAATAAAATAAGTAATTAATGGAATCTATGTTTTAAAATTAGGGGATTTTCTATAAAAAGGCAAATTTCTGATTTCCCTTGAAGAATTGGAAGCTGTAGTGACAAAACGCTGAGCCCACATGCCACGTGGCCACAAGGGCCTGAGCTGCATCGGGGACACCCTCTTCGGTGGGGCACATCCAGTTCCCACAGGCCCCACGGCTGCCTACGGTGTCCCCATCATTGAGACCGTGGGTGCCATTTGTCACCAGGCATCTCACCCCCGCTGTGTTTTCTTCTGGTGTGAGACCGCTTCTGTGTCTGTGTCCCAGTGAAAAAGGAAGATGGAGCTCCGGTTCCAGGGTGACCGTTATGTCTAGCCTGCCTCGCTCCTTCGCTTGGGCCTCACCTGTGTGAATGCGGCTCTGACCCGGGGGTAGGCAAATGCATTCCAAGTTGGACCAGGAGGAACATGTGCACTTCGAGTCTGTCCACAGAGCATGAAAACGTGACCAAAACCCCACGTGTCCACACGCATCAGTTACCTGTTGCTGTGGGACAAACTTCCCCCCTGCTGCCTGGCTTTAAACAACCATTTGTTAGGCTCGTGACTTGTGGGTCAGCAGTTTGGGTTGGCTCGGCCGGGGTGCTTTTGCGCTGGCCTCACCCACGCGCATTCTGTGGTCAGCCAGTGGTCAGCGGCCTCACCCACGTGCCTGCGGGTCAGCTGGCTCTAGGGTGTGATTTTCAGGTGACCAGCTTGTGTCCTCCATCATCCAGCAGACCAGCCCAGGGCTGTCTGCATGAGGGGGCTGTAGGCCCTGGGTCAGTCTGCTCACCTCGTCATAACAGAGCCCCACAAACTGAGTGGCTTAAAAACCAGAAATTTATTTTCTTAAGGTTCTGAAGGCAAACTTCAAGACCCAAGTGGTGGCCAGTGTGGTTTACGGTGAGGCTTTGCTTCTGGCTGTGTCTTCACACGGCCTTGCTGTGTGCTCGGGGAATGCGCGGCCCCGTGGCTCCTCTGCTTCTCCTAGGACACCAGTCCTGTTGGGCCAGGGGCCACCCTTAGGACCTCATTTAATCTTAACCACCTCTTTAAAGACCCCTCATTCACTACAGTCACAATGAGGGTTCGGACTCCAACCTACGGACCGTGGGAAGCCATAGTTCAGTCCGTAACAGGTCCCGAAAGCAACCAGAAGGCTAGCTCCTTGTATGACACTTACTATTTTCTCATTGGCCAGAGGAAGTCCTGCGGCCATGCTCTGAGCTAGTGTGGGAGGGGACCACCGTGTGTGGACACAGGGACAAGGGCGAGACAGTGACGGCAACAACCCCCCAGACCCATTCCCATGAACGGTCAGATGTTTGAAACTGATGTATTTTAAATCGGTGCAGTGGTATCTCTAGGCCTCCCTAACCCACGTCCACTTCCAGTGAGCTGATCGTTCTAAGCAGGTCATGGACACCCCTTCCCTTTCCATTGGCTGTCTGAGGGGGTGCGGCCTGGACCCAGTGCTGGACTGGAAAAGTGGAAATATGTGCTAGGGGTGCTTACAAGAAAGGTGTCTATGCCCCGAAGAAAAAGACAGGCAGAGGCATTCCCTGTTCCCCTGAACATGTTCTGTCTGGGCACGATGCCTCAGTAGCCCGTGGCCACCTCCGTGTCCACTGGAGGATGAGCCCACACTCCGAGGGAGGGCAGCTCAGAGAAGGGCAGATAAAGGCTCCAGAGCCTGCCGTCCATGCCCGGATCCCAGTCTGCTTCTGGAGTTTTGGTGCACGGCATCGTAAACGTCCCTACGGTTAGATTAGCCCGAGTCGTGGTTTCCCGCCATTTATAGCTTAATTCACGACAACCAGTGGGGATGCTCACTGCATGGGCCCAGCCCACGAGGAGCCGCAGAGAGTACAGACTTCCTGGCGAGCCTGGGGCCCCCTTCTCGCACTGGCCTCGGGCGGGCTCCCGTCTCAGCTTCCTCCTCTGAAAACGGAGGAAATGTCTGTTCTGTAAGCCCCAAGCATGAATTTACGATCAGATGAGATAATGCATGGGAAAACATTTCAAGTTGTGTGAATTGTCAAACCAGTGTAAAGAGGAGAGAAAACAGGGCCTTCCAGATGAAAGGGCTGACAGCTAATAGCTAGAATTATGTCATGTCGACAATCCATCCACTTAGTCAGATCAGTGCGAGGGCTTGTCAGACGTGTTCACTGTGAGAGAGAGCCACACGCTACCCAGCAGACCCTACCTCTAATTAACTTTTCAGTTCCATGGAGCCGGTCCTGGAGTGGCGTGGGAGCCAGGAGTGGTTCAAGGGTGGAGTGCTGGGCGGAGCCAGGTCTACACCCATCAGGGTCATTTCAGCCACAAGGAGGCAACACTTAACGGACCCAGGAAATAAGGAGTCTGTTGGCTCAACTCCTAAGAGTCTGGCTAGAGAGCATCCACTTGAAGACCCCATGTGAGGTGGGGGTCCGTTATGTGGTTACATTTGGTCATTGCCCCCGTCCTCCACAGGCCTGGGGATGCTCATGGGAACCAGGCACTTATAGAGACTTTTAAATTAGCTCAGGTCTTCCGGTCCTGTGGATGAGTGAGCTTTCTGTACCAGCCCTCGACGACGTTAAAGGAACCGTCCTTAGCCCCATCTGAATGTTTGTGTGCTGATTTCTCTGCTCAAGGTTGACGGCGAGCTCGGTGTGTAGGAACCAGAGGCCGCTGAGTGCTAACAAGCTTAAGCCTTATCCCCGCGGTTTTGAACAACCCTGGCCTGCTCTTTCTCAAGCCTGCTGAATATGTATTTCCACACACCAGCTCCCAGGTGGAAATCCCCTTAGATGTGCAGAAGCAGAAGCAACCCCGAGTCGCTAGTCGGGCAGAAAGGAACAGTGATTACAGACTGTCATCATGGCACGCCACACCACGCCACACAAAATTACCTCACCCATTCCAGAGATCCATGCCTGCATGCCTCAGGTCTAAGGACCTTTGGCACAAAAATCTTAAAATTGGAGATTATTTTTATTCTGCTCAGCCTATCAGTATATCTAGGAATAAAACTCTATTTAAACACATAAAGGTCCTGACTGTTCACCACTTCAACCCACTCCCTCTTTTTATTTGAATTATGTTGAACCACCTGTTACAAGCAGGGTACAAGGTATCTGACTCCAGGAGCTGTAAGTTTGTATTTGTGTTCTGAGGTCAATTTCCAGTGTTGGGGTGGCAGGGGGAGCTTCCTTTTCCCCACACGACCAAGTAATCCTCCGGGACACCCACGGGTGTCCTGCAAGGCAGCTCACTTCTGCCACACTGTCCGCCCTGAGACAGCAGCTTCCACAGGTTAAAGGCTCAGCCCTATAAGTCTGCTCCTTTCCCCCACTTCACATGCCTGTTGCAAGTCCAGGTTGTTACTAGTGCTTCTGATGGATCCATTAGAGGTTCCCACAGCCCCCTCCCGGGGTTCAGTGAATTGACTGGAGCAGCTCACAGGACTCAGGGGAGCATGTTGCTTACCGAATCACCAGGTCATCATAAAAGGCTATGACCCAGGAACAGCCAGAGGGGAGAGAGGCACAGAGCCAGGTATGGGGAAGGGTTCAAAGCTCCCAAGCCCTCTCCTAGTACCACTCTCCCCCAACCCCACATGTTCACCAGCCTGGAGGCTCTTTGAAGCCCATCCTTCGGGGGTCTATGGAGCTTTCTTCATTCAGCCATGATCGATGAACTCACTGGCCATTGGTGACTGGTGATGGAGCCAACCTCCCGGGAGGCTGTGGGTCAGAAGAGAGACCCATATCACATGGCTGGCTCTCCTGACACGGAGCCCCATCCTCAGATGCTTTCCGGAAGTCCCTGAGAGGGAAACAACAGATGGAGATTAGTCCCTGTGCACCCCCCCCCTGACTCCGCCCCCCACCCACCTGAACTACAGAACAGCGAAGCTTCCACCAGCTTCCAAAGCTGCCTTTCTACCACTACTGTAACCTGGAAGGGACCAGGCCAGACCACCCTGTGAAGTGAAAGTTATTGGACACTCTACTGTGCATATCTGATGTGGGTTTAGCCTGCCAGGCATCTATTTCCCTTTCAAGGAGCAGAGTCTTGCATTTCCACCCAAGAACTACCCTCCACGGTCTGTGGGTTGAACCCTTACTGTGGCTGTAGAGGTGAACATGGGATCCAGCTTGGCCAACGGACAGCATGCCCTGGCCAATGGTGTGTTCAGGAATGCAGACGTGATGGAAGCCAGCAAATTGGTGGCTAAATGCTCCTTCCAGTGGGGTTGCTAGCCTGGCGAGACGGTAGCGGGCGAGCTACTGGTGACCACCTTCATCACCATGCAGAGAGAGCCTGCGGTGAATGCAGATCATACAGAGAACCGCAGAGACAAGAGGAATGTTTCTGAAGACACCACGGTATGTCTGGCCAACCGTGCCTGACAAGCTGGGCTCTGGCTCTTCCATTCAGCGAGACAGTATCTTCCCTTTTAAAAGGAAAATAAACCTTTTTTTTTTTTTTTTTGAGCTGGGTTTTAGTAACAAGTAACTGCAAGACTTTCAAGAAAAACACTGTAGGGAACTCCAGAAAAAGGTCTTTCAGGGAAAATAAATCCATTAAACTTTATAAACAAGCTAATTAGATCAGGGTTACGGTTTGAGCCATCTCCATGAAATCCTTCTCCAGCAACTCAGGTTACTCTGGTGTCTTACAGCTGCAGACGCCGTGGACGCATTTATGTGGGTGATTCTGAAACCACCGTCCTCACCCTCAACAGCCTGGTCCCCCACCTCACATTTAGGGGTGCAAGGGGACTGTGTCTGCATGAGGCACTGGTGCCCCCAAATTCCTGGTCTAGAGCATTCCATTAATATTTCCCAGCAAGGACAGATGAAAGTGCTGAGAACATTCTGGCGTAATTAGTGACTGGCCCAAGAAAATGGAATTATTCTTTGCGGCCTCTGTTTAATGGCTACGACCCCCGTTCCCAGTGTCACACCGAGGCTCATCGCTCCACTGCTTCTCTGTGGCGTGCAAGGCGGTGGCTGTCCTGTTTTCCTGTTCGAAAAGGTCCCCTCTGGAACAGGAGCTAGTTGGTGTCTTCTCTAGTTGCTGGCACATCCCATGTTGGACCCAAGTCGCTTTAGGTCACCCTCATTTTATTCAAAGTAATTCAGCGACTCTTGAGTGGTGAATATGGGAAAGAAAAGCCAACAGAGAACGAGTCTAGGTTACCTTGTACACCCAAGGGTGCTACAAAACGAGAACATAGAACGCGTGCAGGTGTGGCAAGGGTCGGAAAAATAATAGCACAGTTCTCAGCACTGAAAAGACAAAAATTCTTATTTTGAGGCTTCAGAATGAAAGAGTCTTGAGAACCTAAAAAACTCAGAGTACAAAGGAGGCCAATATCTGCTACACATTCTGGTGAGTTTTTCTGGAAATAAGTTTAGCGTGTATCTCTAAAAAGTAAAAGTTGTTTTCAAAATAAGCATAGAATGATTATCACACATAATGAATGACAATAACTTGTTAATATCACCAAATATCCAGTGTGTGTTTCAATTTTTCTTTTCTTTTTTTTTTTTTTAATTAGCTTATTCAAGATAGGATCCAAACAACGCCACACCTCGCACCTATTTTTGTGCGGGTTCTCTCTCCTCTCGTTTTAATTTCTTTGTGGTCTGTCTGTGAGGTCACAGAGTCCCTTACATTCTAAATTTGGCCGATGGCATCCCTGTGGTGCCGTTGGACGTGTCTCTCTGTCCCGTCTTCTGGTTCAATATCTCAGCAAGAAAATTCCTGAGCGGTGGCATGTCGTGCCAACAGGAGGCACACGCTGTCTGGTTATTTCCGTGTTCGTGAAGCCGGCGGTCAGTGGGGGTGACGACGTCTGGGTCGGAAAGTGGGGCCTTCTGACCCTGTCATTCTGTCCTCATAGTTGTGCCGGGAATCTTCGATATGAAGAGAGACCCTCCGGTCACCCCGGGGTGTAGCTGTAAAAAGAAGGCAGGAAAGACGCTAAGATTCTTTCTGGCCATTTGCTGGTGTTTCAGAAAGGGAGCTGGCTCCCTTCCGTGCCGCAGAAGAAATCAAATCGTCGTTGCTGTTGTTACGTGTCTTGCGCATGGATTTTAGCACAGCTGATGAGGTTTGATCCGCTGTTGTCATTCTTACTGATGCTCCAGGGGAGCCCTCGAGGGCCAGGGGAGCGCACTCAGGCCAGTTTCGGAGCCCTCTGCCCTGACCTGGGAGCCTTGCTTCTTGCTTTCAGTGGTGAGAGAAGGTGGCCCAGTTTCTTCTCGTGCACTTCCCGCCCCCAGTCTGGAGCCAGCCATTGGTCCAGGGAGCTCTGGCTCGGTTCCGTGGGAAACGTCGGATGCTCACAGAAGATGCTGGTTCACTCGCTGCTGCCCGGTCACTCCTGGCATCTGGCCCCCCTCGGTGGACAGAGCCAGGAAGGTGCATGTAACAAAAAATACACCAGGAGTCTACACCGCTGTTTCTAATTCAAATGGAAGGTTTCTGGGCTTTTATTTACATACTTTTATTTTTTTCTCCTTCTCTTAAGCTGAATATCTTATTTACTGATGACATTAACATAATTCCTTGTTTTCTCCTGTAATTTACTTAAGTAGCTTCCAAGTAAAAATGCCAATATAATAATTAACAGTATAATTACGGAAAAGAAAATTCCTTCGATGTTCTTTCTGTCTTTAACATACACCCCACTCAGCTGTGCAGCCCGGCCACCGCTCCCCATAGTCACTTAAATAATTCCTCTCTGTGCGGGCCAGGCCAGACCTGCAAGGCGTAGGAGCTTCTGTTTCATTTTCTCTTTTGACTTTGAGGAAGGCCCACACTGAAAGCAAAATCTCACCAAACCACACACCAAGACCCCTTTTACATTTCAGCATGCACGTTAATACACTTCTTATCTTTGTGTGCGTGAGTATCATAGTTAACTAGTCTTTGCATTTGCTTTGTTCCCTCCAGAACATGTCACGAACCCCTTCCTGTGTCGTTAAAATGTTTCAGAATCGCTACTGTAACTCCTTCGCGGTATTCTATCACAGAGACGAATCGCAGCCATCTCAGCTAGTCCTCTGTTGTTGACCATTTAAGTTGCTCACAATTTTTCACAGTTTTAAACAATGCTATGACGAATATCCTTGGGACCGAACATGCTCACACATTCCCAAATTACTGCTTTAGCATAAATTCCTAGGAAATCTATTTTCTGAGCCACAAAAAATAAAATAAAATAAAAAATAAAATAATCACTTTAAGACTTTTGCTTCATGCAGCTAAATCATTCTCCTGATGCGTTTGAGAGTTCTTACATCCCTAAACTCTCGCCAACACTGAGCATTCTAATTCACTTTTTAATTTGTCTAATTTGAAAGGTAATATAGCATGCGACTGTTGAGTATGCAGGCATTTCTTTAAATGGATGGCTATAGGTGTCCATTGACTCTTTCATCCAAATAAAATGTGATTCTGCACTTGCCCTTTGTCACACCCTGGGCACAGCGAGATGTAACTCAGATGCACCCCTCCCCCCTGGGGCTCAGAGTCGGCAGGAGAGGAAAGATGTTTGATACATGAGCTTAGAAGGTGCATAACAGGGAGACCCAGCCAGACGGGGTTGAGGGGGGCGTGCTGCATGCTGGGGAGTCAGGACAAACATAGAGCTTTACCCTGAGGCCACACAGATGCAGAAGCTATAACTAGGAGTCAAGCAGGTGGCTCGAAGGAGATGGGAGCACGTGCAAAGAGAGAAAGCAGCACGTGCCAAGACCCTGGGGTGTGACTCAGACCTGCTCCTCACGTGCAGCCACCTCATTCCTGAGAAAGGATGCACAAGTCCAGGACCCCCCTGCCATTGTCAGCAGCACCTGTCCGTGTGAAGCACTGATGCCGTTGTCTAGGGGGCAGAGGAGAAAGAAGGGCTTCGGCACCCTTCCTCAGACCCCTCTCCCGATGCAAGCGTGGGCTCCGAGGCCTCCGCCCCCCCAGCCAGAGCACGTGGTCAGTCGAGGTGATTTACAGCGGCCGTACATCTGGGCAGATTAGAAAGAGAAATCTTCATAATTACACGAGCTTGCTGTTATTTAAATATTTACCAGCATTAAACACCAACAGGCTGTGCAAATGATCCAGGGATTCATATTGTTCTAAGCTAATATTCTTTGTACAATATTATGCAAATTGCGTAAACTTTATTTTGTTGTTGTTGCTGCAAGCTGTGTGTCCCAAGGCGCCCATTCACTGAGTTGAAACAGATAAAGTTTTAATAATAAATAGTGATGATAAATAAGTCACAAAGTTTGGGCGATGCTAATGCACTCGCTCACCCTGGGGTAGTTTATTAGATAAACAAGTAACATTTCCTGATTTGCTTTTGCTCAAGTGGCATTGTTTTCCTGGAAGTGTCTGTGCAATAAATTATTTCAGCCCATTAGGTGTTAACGAACAAATCATATTCACTTGCAATCTGTTGTGAATTGCTGAGAATTGAGATTTAAACACTGAGATTATACATTAATTTTACTTTACAAAAAAAAACAAAAAACCCAAAGCTGGTTAAGAGAAATTAAACTTGGCTGACATAGGAGCAAAACAGCATGTCTGAGGCTGAATATTTTAAGCCTGCAAAGGAGGCTGTGAATGGTTTCATTAATATTCAGAACACTTGGGCGTTCCTCACAATGAAGAAATATGCAAATCACAGTGCCAGGCCTGGGGAATGCCCATTAGCAGGCACCAGGCTGTGCAGTGGGTGAGGCAGCCCACTGGATGCCTGAGCCGGTGCAGGGTGGCTCGGGGCCCCACGCACCTGCATGGTGGTCTGCGGCAGGTGACCTGCCTCTTGGCATCGGTGAGGCAGAAGTGATTCCGTTCAACCAGGTGTCATCTGTCTGTGCTCATAACAACTTGTTTCCATTCAGAAGGGTGATTAGGAGACATTAGGAAAGTAGCAGCTGGAAACAACTTACTTGTGCATCAGAGAGCAAATGGCAAAGGGGAATGCCGAGTGCCTGTACAAGGCAGGGCCCAGCAGCTACGAAAGAGAAGGGGGTAAACCCATCTGCTCAGAAATTAGCTTCCAAGATACGTTTTCTTTTAAATTTCTACTATGAATTTTATTAAAGAGAATCCTGCTCACAGAAACACACACGAAGCCACAAATGCGCACACATGGGTAACCCATGCACACCCGGAGTGTGGGAACATGGCGTGCCCACGCGCTGCACGCTCTGGCTCTGTCCCTCCCGCCAGAGGGCCCCCACCATGACTTCTGAGCCAGAGCGCAGTGCTGGCGCCACCCGCCCTGTCGCTGTCACCGCGCAGTTCGCAGTGCTCCCGCTGGCCGCCAGCCTGTTGCATAAAATGCACCGCAGCGTCTTTACGGCCCCGCCGCTGACGGGTAGCTGGGTTCTTTCCAACGTTTAACTGTCCCAAATAGTGCTGCTGTCGGTGTCCTCCTGCAGCTCTCTGGCGACTGTGACAACACGTCTTTCAGAGTAAACTCCGCCAAGTGCGGGTGAGGGCGCTGCTGTGGGTCTGCACCGCCTGGGGATGGAGGGAAGCGGGCGGGGCAGAGGGCCACGCCCCTGTGCACATCTGTGCCCCTAGCGGCCTGCAGGGACCCTCCGCAGGCAGACAGAGCGATGGCCACGGCTGCCTTTGGAAGCATGTGTAAGGGACAGGGGGAGCTTTACATTTATAGTTTTGTACTGTTCTAGATTTTTCAGAGTCAGGGTTCAGTTTTCAATGTAAAATGAGCTAGCTGAAGGGGGGCAGTATAATGAATCCAGCACCCCGCCTGGACACGTGGTTCCTGTTGCAACATTGAACGGTCTTCCCAGTCAGCTGCCCGCCCCGTGCTTCACCCGCGAGGCGCATCTCAGTGGCTCCGCACAGGGAAGGAGTGAGAGTGGGCGCTGTGGGTGGTTCCTGCGGACCGCACATGGCTGCGATGTCACCTCACCTTCGCCACCAGCCCAGGAGGCGGCCTTTGCTCAGCCACCCCCCTTCTCCCGGGCGGAGAGGGGAGGTCAGCGAGGGCAGCTGGTTCCCCTGGGGTGTCATGGCTACTGAAAGGTTTTCAGGCTCCAGTCAAATGCTCTTTCCACTCATGAGTGTCCAAGAGCCTAGAACACATGGGCATCAAAATGAAGAGGAGGGGAGGAAGGCAAAGGACACAGGAGCTGAGATTAGCCTCCCCTGGGGTGGCAAGGGCCTCCTGCCCCTGAGAACATGGCATGTCCTCAGCGACCATGAATGTCCATGCTCCCAGCATGACGCGCTCTAGACCAGGCCTGGCTGACGTCCTCTGTGAAGGCCCGGACAGTCAGTGTGTCCGGCTTCGGGGGTCCTACCTTCTTGGGAAACCTCTGGCTCTGCCTCTCGGGAGCAGGAAGCAACACGGACAGAACATGCGTGGGTGTGCTCAGCCGGGTTCCTGCAGTGTTCAGGACACCCAGATCTGAATTTCACGGCATGTTCACATCACGAAATGCCCTTTTCGTTTTTCAGCCATTTAAAAACACGGTAACCAGTCTCATCCTCAGCTCAAGGGCTGCCTGAAAACAGCGGGTCAGATTTGGCCCACCGGTTTCGGTCTGCCAACTTCTGCTTTAGACAGATACAGAAAACAGTTTGAAACACAGTCACTGAACAGGAGCTTATCAACTTAAAGTCAAAATCCTTTCAGTTGCAAAATGGTAACTGAGCTCAAACTAGATGAATAAAAATAGGGAATTCATGAGCCCAGAACTAAGAAGTCCCGGGGTTGGTGTCAGACGTGGCTGCTTCAGGGGTCTGGGTAACATCAAGGCTCTCTCTTCCTCCTTCCCCGCCTCCTCTTCCGTGCCCCCCGGGATCTCAGCACCACGCAATTCCTCAGTCTAGACAAAGCTCTTCCTCTTTACAGGCAGGCAATAGCCCGTCCCCTTTATCCCAATAAACCCTGCGGAGCTGCCACCACTGCTGGACAATGATCTGCCCTGGTCTTGAAAGTTTATCTCTTCTTCCCCAGCTGACACTCACCCACCAGCCATGCACGGAAGGTCGCACTCCAGGTCGGTGAGAATAAAAAGATGAATTGGATGCTGACCCACCGCCAGCAGCTTCAGGGGCACGTGGGGGAGACAGCAAAGTAAAGGGATGGGACAAGGACAGGACACTGTGCCTAGATTTCTCTCACCTCCTTTGAGACCCCTGTCGTCTTCTCATGTGTTTGTCCATCTCCTCCATGACAGAGGGGGGGCAGAAGCACACCTGACTCACCCCAGGATTCCTGATGCCCAGCATTCACTGATAAGTCGACTTCGTCACTCAGATGTGTAATGACATTCAACAGTGTGCCAGGCATTATATGAGGCACAGGAGGCTGAGAAGTGGGGTGGGCAGACGCCATCTTTGCTGACAGGAAGTACACGATCACCCGTCACAACACCCCAGTTTCTTCACCTGCAAATGGGAATGATTCCGAATTGCCCTGGTCTCGAGGAGCCCCGGCTCTACTCTGTGCACCTCGCTTTATAAGCTTCAGAAAACAACTCACCTTCTGCGCGCCTGCAAGCCTACAAGGCAGGCACCAGGGCAGTCTCTGTCTCGCGGGGTGGTGGTGCAGGCAGAGTGAGACAAGCACCCCAAATGCTTCGCGGGGGTTCTGGGGAAGCCAACACTGTTCAGCCCACATTGTCTGATACTAAGCTGTTCTAACCCGCAGCCTGAAATGTAGCAGATGTTCGATAAATGTCTTTTGAATGGACTTAATTGACCCCTTACAGCCTCTTAGAAAAAGCCTAATGCTTTCAGCCACCTCTGTCACCCCCAGTCTGTTGTCCCTTGTCTCTGAAACACATTAAGAGTTACATACGGTTTCCAGCTTCCTATTTGGTGCCCACGTGCATGGAGCTGCCCGCAGCCCCGCTCTGGGCCCCCACTTAGGTCCCAGGCTCTCTCCCCAGAGTCTCAGCTGCCTCCAGGTTAGATCTGACTGTGCAGACTCACAACCGGCCTCCGGTGTGTGGGCGGAGAGCCGGGTGCTGGATGCGGCCTCCTCGTGTGGAGTGTCGACTTTTAAGTGGATGTGGAAGCCAGCTGGTGTCCGACTCCCCTGCCATACTTCGTTATATTGTTCGGGGACAACAGCCAGCACAGTTTCCACAAAGCCCATGGGTTCCGCCGCCAACAGTTTTCCTGAAGCAACGCGGCCCGTCGAAGGGTTTATATTACAGCTTCATTACTTGATATGGCTGGAAACCATTGTTGCAGTTAATAAAGTCATCACCATAGTCATAATGACAAAGATAATAGAACTCTCTAAGCCTAAGAATGTAGAAAGGCACCAGAGACGGCTGATACCACATGAACACTGAGAACAAGACTGATATGCCACAATATCATGGCTTCTAAAGGCCCGTCAGAGAGGTGAGAACAAAGGAACCTGAAACAAACCGATGTCCTCAACGGGACGGACGCTTTCACAGCCCAGACCTGCTTCCACCCCAGAATAGGCAGACTCAGCCCCCAGCGACAGCGTCCTGACAAAGAAAGAGGCATGCCACCATTTCAGGGACAAGGGACATTTATTTACTGCCAGCTATTTTTTTACATAAAATATCTGGAATATCATTAAAAATTGTGAGACACAGGGGGAAGAAAAGGTGGCCTATTTCCAAAAGAAAAAAGAGTCCTCAGAACAAACCCGAAGGTCACCTAAGCGTTGGGTTAGCAGACAAGGGCTTTAATACAACTGTGAGAAATGTGTTAAAAGAAACAGCATAAAAATGATCAACATATACGAATAGATCTATGATGTGAAAACTTCATTAACAACTGGAAATGCAGTCATAAGGCAACACGAGATATTGATATTTCATCGACAGGCTTCATAAAAGGCTGGACACAGCAGAAGAAAGGATCAATAAACTTAAGGAGATGACCTTATAGACTGTTCAAATTGAAACACCAAACAAAGTAAAAGGGATTTCTAAAACCAAAAGACAATGTCTGGGAACTATCGATCGAAACCGAGTAGTCTAGTATAAGTGTAACCTGAGCCCCCCAAACACGGGAGGTGGTAAGGAAAGGCGAAAAAGAAAGTATTTGAAATCACGGGTGGGCGTCACGAAACAGTGATGTAAGACATCAGATCCAAGAACCTCAGCACAGTCCAAGCCATTCCGACACGAGGGAGCCACAGCTGGAAATATCCTAATCAAACTGCTGACGTCAAGGACAGGGACGCTCACCAGCACTTCGAGAGGAAAAGACGCTTCATGCAGGGAAAGCGCCGACAAGAAGGCAAGCTGGCGTGCCAGCGGAGCCTGTGGCTGCTCGTAGTTTAGAAGAAAGAACTGGAAAGACATTTTTAGACAGACAGAAGCTGACAGAATTTGTAGGCAGCGGGTAGGCACGCCCCCCAAAATGCCGAAGCGCGTTGCTCAGGGTAACGGGAACTGATGCTGGACTCTTGGTTCTTTAGGGCACAAATGGTGGCGTGTCGATCGAAGGGTTCAAGCCGGACGCAGAAGTAAACGACGCCACGGCAAGAGCACAGAGTGCTCGGGGAGCGGGTGGGGCTGCGTGGCTGGGAGACGTTTGCGGGGCTTGTGAAACGACAACATTATTTGGAGCCGTGTGTGATAATTTAAAAAATGAATTTTGCAATATCCATACCAACCACTAAAATAAATATGAAAGATACAGCTACAGAAACGAGGGGATAAAGGGACACCATAAAAACATTCAGTTAACCCAGCTGCAGACAGGAACTACAAGGAACAAGTGGAACAGATAAAATGGACAAAACGCTAGACCTACATCCAACGACGTGAACAGCTACGTTTAAAGGTACTAGGGTGAACGTTCCGTGTGGAAGACAGAGACTGTCAAATTTCAAGGGGAAAAAACCCCCGACTGTACGCCGTTTACTGGAAACATTCCAAATGTGGACCTACAGGTTGAAAGTATGCGTGGAAAAAGATGCGTCAGGCAAGAAATAAGCATAAGAAAATGACATTAGTATCAGGAAGAATAGTTTAAGACAAGTAGTATCACTTGAGACCACGAGGGCTATTTCATAATTGCTCAAGGGTCGGTTCAGGATACAACAACCCTAAATGTTATGCAAATAGTGAGAGATTGAGAAAATGCAAGTAAAAACTGGCAGCGATGAGAGAAATAGAATAATCTATCGTCTTGGTCTGAGACCGTCACATTTCTCTCAGAGTAATTACCAGAACACTGAAGGACAAGTCTATGGGGCCATTGAACGGGGCTCAGCACTGCCGGTCACCTCGAGTGCACACACGAGCACTCATGCAGACAGAGCGGCAATGTACCACAGGGACACGTCTCCATGAATTTCAAAGGACTGAAACAGACAGGTATGTCCTCTGCCAAAAATAGGGCGAACTAATAGAAAAATGACATCTAGAAAATCCCAAAATGGTTGGAAATTAAACCAAATTCTGTGCCTCCAAATAACACATGAGTTAAAGAATAAATGGACCCTGGTTGGGCGGCTCTGTTGGTTGGTGCATGGTCCCACACACTAAAGGGTCGCAGGTTCAGTCCCCAGGCGGGGCACATGCCTAGCACATACCTAGGTTGTGGGTTCAATCCCCCATTGGGGTGCATATGGGAGGCAACTGATCAATGCTCTCACATCATTGTTTCCCCCTCTCTCTCTCCCTCTGTTCCCCTCCCCCCACCCTTTCCTGTCTCTCTAAAATCAATAAATGATTCTTTAAAAAAGAGTAAATCATGGGAAAATGGAATGGTAGACAAACTGAATAGTAAGTTAAACAAATATCAAAATTATGTGCATAGAACATCCATGGAGCAGAATGAAAGGCCCGGAAATGGACCGTCATGCTGATTTCTGAGCTAGGCACCAAGTCAGTTCAGTCGGCAAAGGAAAATGTTTTTAATAAGAATGTTGGCACGGCTGTGTGGCTTCATGGTGAAAAAGAATGAACGCGCCCCCCTTGCTCCGTATCGAAATGATAACAACAGTAACAATAACAGATTGCAGACCGAAATGTAAAAGCTAGAACCATGTAGCTTCTAGAAGAAAACAGAATATTTTCACAACCTTGATGTGGGCTGAGATTCTTTTTTAGACAAAACAAAATGCCTAAAAAGCAAAATAAAGATGGAATGGGATTCACTAAAACATTTGTAAGGTGCTCTTTAAAGGACACCGTGAGGGATGTGACTAGACAGCCACAGAAAGGGAAGAGCGATGTTCACACGTTTGCCTAACAGAGGGCTTGTGGCAGGATGTTTAAATAACTCCAACAAATTGATAATAAAAAGACAATTAAAACAGTGGGGAAAAAACACGAACAGACCCTTGACAAAAGAAGGTGAATTAACGGCGACTCAGAGCACCTGAAGAGGGGCTGGACATCATCAGCCATCAGGGAACTCTGGACTCAAGCGAGACAGGGCTTCACCTCCACTCGGCGTGACTAAAGTCGTCACATGCCAGCGCTGCTCAGCTTCAGGGGGTTTCAGAGCGACGTGTAGAACGGTCCCAGGGAGAACATTTTGGGGATCCGGGTACGCACTTAAATATACCACTACTCTAGCCCTTAGCTGTTCTACTCGTGGGCACTTACCCCACAAAAGTGAAAACACGTGTGTGCAGAAAGGCGTGTACAAGAGCGTCCACGGCAGCGCGTGAGTGGGGGAGAAATCCAGGTCTCCTCACAAAGTGAAATGCCACTCGCCAATAACAAGGAACGAAGTGTTGTTGACACACAACCACGTGGATGGATCCCCAGGAAAGGTCAGAGGTAAGAATGTGCTCTGGAGGACTGCGCTTCTATGAGGTCTTAGAATAAAGCTACAAATAACTGCACTAACCTAGAGTAACAGGGATGAAAAAGGGCTCATCCCTTAAGGAGATCAATTGGGAGAGAGAACTAGGGACCTTTTTCCAGGGGGTGGGGGTCGGGGTGATGGAAGCGTCCCATATCTCATTGCGGGTAAATCACAAGAGCGCGTCCAGTCGACAAAACTTCTGCAACTAAGCATTTGAGCCCTGTGCACCGTATTGTTGATAAAATAATCTTTGAATATAAAAGTGTATTTCTTTAACTGTTGGTCCCTTAGATGCTGGGTGGGTAACATTTTAGGCAGAGGGGGCAGCGTCGGTGGGGGAAGATGAGGTCGGAGATGACCGCGGGGATTCTACCTGTCCCACCCGCCCTGCGGACTCTGACATCCGCCCTCACTGCTCCCTGGGACAAGCTCGACCTTTCCGATGGCAGCAAAGGAGAGGGTGTCCGTCCTTGCAGGAGAAGCCACCCTTCGTGAAGCAAGGTCCCCTTCCCCCAGGCCTCCCCGTGCCACGACGCTGTGAGTGTGGCCGCAGCCTCACGGTGAGCAGTGTGTTGTGACTGCTCTCTAAGTGTTGACCCTCCTGGTCTGCGGCCCCTCGAAGGAACCGACCCTGCAGCCCCCTCGCCATCAGCTCTTCCTTCTCCAGTTCTGCCTCTCTGCGCATTTAACATAAAGTATCTTCACCTCCATTTCAGAGAGAGGGGGGGACGTGCTGAGGTTCCCCCACCCCCCCGGCCCTTGGCCCCGGTCTCTGGACGTTTGCAGCAAAGAAACAGAAGACAATGAGCTGTCTAGGAAATTAAAAAGAGGGCGAGGGAGGCATCTCAGGGGGAGACGAGAGCCGCCAGCAGGGCCCTTACAACTCAAACAATTTATAATTTTATGACAAGTCTTCAACAAATGTTAGTACAGCCCCGTAAATCAAAAGTATGGGTTCACGCAATGCTAATTTAATTAGCACAATTTGATTCCGCCCGGTGTGCATTTTGTCGGACTAGATAGAATTTCACATGTTTTCATTATGTGTAAGAAATTCTAAAACTCCCTTTGATCGTCTGCTGATTCCGCTGCCGTGGCTTCCGGGCAGGCCCTGACGCTGGAGTTAATTAGCTCGAACCCTGGCCTCTCCCAGCACCAGTTCCTTCACTGAGAAACCCGCGGCTCACAGACTTGGACTCTGCTCTCTGAATTCAGCACCGCATTTTGTTGGGTATTTAAATGTTATGACCCACCCTGGCTGGTGTAGCTCAGTGGATTGAGGGCGGGCTGTGAACCAAAGGATCACTGGTTTGATTCCCAGACAGGGCACATGCCTGGGTTGTGGGCCAGGTCCCCAGTAGGGGGTGAGCAAGAGACAACCACACATTGATGTTTCTCTCCCTCTCTTTCTCCCTCCCTTCCCCTCTCTAAAAAAATAAATAAAACCTTTTTTAAAAAAAAGTTAGTAACCTCTTTTCTTTAACCCTCCACGTGTGACCTTCCACACTGGTCATTGTTAATTAGGCCACCTGGGACTACATTGGCTCTGGCATCAGTCACCCACGGTCCTCTGGCAGGAGCCACGCCACCCTCACGCAGGGTTTCCAGGGAGTGTTCAGTTCAGCCGACAGCCTCTTTCAGTCCCCAGAGCAAAGCCCGGTGGGTGCGTGGCCCTCTCTTGTCAGGACATCACTGCAGGCGGCCCTTGCCTCATGCCTTCCACGTCTACTTCGCTGTCTCTGCCTCCGCGCGGCACGTTGGTTTAATCCTCACGAGCAGTTTAGATGAACACCGCCGTGAGAAGCCGTAACCAGACTTAGATTTGCTCCTCGCCCTGCCCACCAGCCAGACCGAATGACCTGAGGGGACAGACTCCCCCGGAGTTCAGTACTAGCCTGGCTGAATGGATTTCTTGCCTTCGCCTCACTTTGCGCTTCGAGGTCCAGCTCGAACACCAGAAAGGAAGTTGCTATGGCTGCCTTGGCACCGAGTTGCAGGGCCGCCCACCTGTCCCGCCAGCAAGCAGGGTGTGTCTGGGCCTGTGTTGTCCCTGCTGGCCCCTGCACACCGCGCCAGTCACCAACGCACTTCCCCAGCAGACTGCGGGCAGCACAGAGGGTCTTCCACCGCGCTCTGGCTTCGGTAACTCACACACATGCCTGGAGAAAGACAGACCACATTCTCCTCATTCTTTAAAGCAGGAAGGATTGGGCAGCCACATGGGTCACCTCCTAAGAAGCATCTGTCCTTCTTTAGAAATCCAAATGTCCCCTGATTAATGGGAGAAGGATCACTGTGGTGTCGGCCATCCAGATTATCAGAACCCCGCCCCCCAAAAAGGCCTACTTTCCCCTTTTTCTTGTTTGTGGATCTTTCCTGGTTTTTCTCTCTCTGTCTCTGTCTCTCTCTCTCACCCTTGGTCTGTTATTTGTGAAACAGACCCTCAGAGCTTCCGCCTCACACAGAAAACCGGGGGTTCGAGTTGCTTTGACTATTTTCCTCCTGCATGGGGTGCAGGTCCCCAATGCCTGCCCCCATTTCATAGGGCTCCTGAAAGCTTCCACGGAGATCGCGTGGGTGCCTGTGGCGGTGGCCCGCCGCACACAAAGGCAGGAAGCGTTAACGCTGACGTCATCTAACCTGGATGGGCACCCTCACATCATGTGTCTGTCGGTGGGTGGGCGTTGCTCGCCCGGGCTGGCTGGCCTGCTGTCCAGGGCCGAGGAGGGGGTGCGGGAGGGGAGAGGTGCACGCAGGGACCCTGTCCCTGCGCTCCGAGACTGATCGAGAGCCTGTGGCAAAGCCCCGTAGGCTGCGATGGACACTGTCGGGGGAAGACATTGGTGCCATGATGAGGAAGATACAGGGGCCCTGTGTTTCAGGTGTTCGCTCTGCCAGCTCCGGCTGCCATAACTAAATGCCACAGACAGGGTGGGGACGCCCGTGAGGGGACGTTAACTCCAGCACATGTGTGTGCCTCCTCCCAGCCAACCAAGCTACATTGTTGCTTCTCGGCCGCACAAAATGTGTGTCGGCCTTAGCAGGCCGGCCAGGGCCTCCGGCAGACTGGGAGGGCACTGACCTGCTCACGGCACAGGCTCGGGGACCAATCCCAGGGATGCGGTGGCCACGAGGGGCAGCAAGGGAGCCGGAGTGGAGAAGCTCTTTAGGACAGTCTCAGAAGGGGGAGAAAATGCCCTGTTTTCCAACGCGTTTGCACTGGCACGTTTTAACACACAGTGTTTCTGGGAAGGTGGAAACCGGCGACGAGCAATGTCATCGAAGTGATTGCGACATATCTGGGGCTCATCTGATGAGACTGGGAAGCAATTCCCTCGGCTTCTCTGATCTTTGCCCCTTAATGCTGCCCCACCAAGTGCCGTCTGGAATTCATCCCCGCCTCCCCTGCGCCATGTAATGATGTCTAGGGGAAACCAGGCGTCTCCAGCTCACTTGGAAAATGCTAGAAATTGGGTTTCTCTGAGCACACAAATTATCACCTGAAGGAGATGATGGGCGATATATTTTGAGATATGCATGCGAGTGGGGATTTGCCCTTCAATTATAAAGAAGACTCGTCTCCTTTCAAGTTCTTACACGTCAAGGGCTTGAAAATCACTGCTCCAATTCTTCCAGCAGCAAAAAGCCGGACAAACCAAAATTCAGTGGCTTTTCTTGGGCTCATTGGAGAACAGAGTTCCCAGGGCAAACCACACGGGGTTCAGGACATGGTGCCCCAAAACGTGGCACCTGGGCTCAAGCTGAACGCGTCTGAGAAATCGCCAGCGGCAGCGGAAATATTGCCCCACCCGCCTCGTCCTTCTTCCCTGAAACAGGTCACAGAGCCCTCACAGGACGGGTGCCTTCCCTTTCCCCCGAGGAAAGATCATCCTTGTCTCCCGAGACAAGGGACCCAGAAGAATCCGCACAAAGAGGCCTTGCTGTTTCCCAGTGCACTGCACCTGTCACCTTCCTCCACGACCACCCTCCCGTCTTCGTCAAGCCTAGAGCAAGAAGACACACGTCTGATTGGTTGTCCTGTGCTCGCGAAGGGTCCCGTGTCCTGTTAAATATGGGTGCCGCTCTCCTGTGGATCTGCCTCTGTCGGTATAACCTTCACACCCGCTCAGGGACCCTAAGAGGGTCGAGGAAAAGTTCTCCCTCCCACACCACCGCCCTGAGATCTGGCAAGGCCGATGAGTCCAGAGACGTAAGCTGGGAGGGACTCTTGGATAGTGACTCTGACAACTTGCTGTGATTTGAATGTGTACTAGCTCCAGACTGGGGAGCGCCTGTGGCTGCAGTCCTGGGGGACCCCGCGCTTGTGGGGGCTTTCTCTGCATGGCCACGCCTACCTCCCAGGCTCTCGTGGTGAAAACCCCAGAAAGATGCCCTCCTGGTTGTGATAGGGTCGTAACAAAGCCCACTCTGCGGGGGCTCCCACTGAGGCCAAGGACCTACCAGGGCTTCCCAGTGGGACACCCTGCTCAGCCACCTTCCTGCCCATCCAACCCTAACATCACCACGCAGCCGACAGGGGGTTGTAAACATCCCCATTCTCCCCTTTACCTGCATCCTCAGACGCAGCTCAACGCTGGGCATGCGGCAGATTCCTAACGGACACCTGGCGAATTGGACCTGAACACGGCACAGGCCCCCCAAGGAGGACAGCTCTCTGCCTCTACGTCACTGACCTCACAAGGAAGGTGGGGGATCTAGAGGCACCCCGTTTCTACCTCCGCTGCATGACATCTGCTCCCTGTGAGCCTGGTGTTGACTCCCCAGCACAGGGCTAAGGGGATTAGGTCCCCTGGCCCTGCTTTCAAATGAACTGTGACTCAAAGGCCACACGAGTCCCTTCATGCAGGATTCAGGGACAGAAGAAAACCAGAGCCAAGATCCAGTGTTTCAGTTCTTGGTTCCACTCACGAGCTTCCAAACACTGAGGCCTTCTCACGGGACTGTTTTCTCAGGTCACGGTCTCAGCTGAGCTGTGTTTGGTATAGTCACCAAGTCTCCTGGGCTCCAGGGCTGCAGACACCCTCTGTGCTGGACAGTGCGGGGGGCCAGGAGACATCCTCCGTGCCTGCCACTCAGAGCACGTCCCCGGCAAGGACGGAGAAAGGGCACAGACGACAGAGTGTGGAACAAGTGTGTCATGACAACATCGTGGACAGGATGCTGGGGATATCTGACAGACAGGAAGCCTGTCCCAGTAGGGCGAAACCAGGGCGGCTTCCTGCAGGAGGTGGAAAGAGCAGCTGCTATGGGGGGGACCTCCTTGGAGGCACAGCACCTCTGCCCTCTCCAGGGGAGCACAGTGTCCCCCCAACTGCTGCACAAAGAAGTGGAAGTGACAACAGGTAGCAGGTCCCCCTTGCCTATTAAACCAGCGTTAAAATGTATTCAGTGGAAACACCTAGTGTGGGCAACAGAGTGATGAGCTTGCATCCTCGTGTGTTTCCGGAAACATCTGGCAAACCAGCCAATGGGGATAATAAGTTCTCGGAAAGTATCAGCCAGCACACAGGAAGAGCGCTTACGCACGTCTGTGGCGCCGGGCCCAGCGGCCAGACAGGCGGACTGATGGGTGTTGCTTTCACTGGACGGGACGATGCCCCCACCGCGCTGGTTCTCACACAAAAGGAAGCAAAACAGATGTCAGAGAACTAACCACTCGAATAAAAAGCTCACGTGCAAACCAAATCGTGCGGAGTGTGACCGCGACCATCTAGTAAGTAATAAAATACTGAGGGGAATCGCGGACGGGACGCCACACAACAAAATGGCAGTGCCATCCAGACGGGGGCCATGGGTCTTTGGCGACTCCTCTCTCTACTTTCCAAACGAGCTGATGAGTTATTGTGTTCACGACACAGAACGAAACACACCAGAGCGAGAAGCAGAGAATGAGGGTGGAAGGCCGCCTCTGGTCCAAGGGGGGGTAAAAACAGTCTCGGGGTCTTCTCATTGTCAGCAGCCATTTGGAGGTGTTACCGGTATTTTCCTCCTTCCTTTTCTTTGGCTGAAAAAACGATCTCCAAGGGAACCGAGTCCTGGGTGGGGCTGCTTGACCCGAAGGCCATAAAGAAACAAGGTCAAGGACGGATTTCTGGAGCCGCAGCCAAGACTCCTTTCAGAGCAGCTCAGCCCAGCGGTGGTGATTGGAATCCTCACACGGGGGGAACCCGGGGTGCGGATCTGCGTACAAGGAAGGGGCCCACCAGGGGTGTGGAAGCAGCACCCCAAAACCCGAGGAGGGTTTGTGCTTGAGGCTACAAGGTACCAAACTAGGGCAGGTGTTTGGGGTTGCGGCGGGAACCGCGCTGCCCCTGCCTCGCCAGCCCTGTCCTGCTGAGCCCGCAATGCCGGGCCCCACGGGAGGGGCCCCCCAAGACCCCCACTCCCACTTCAAACTGGAAAGTGTTTTTCATCTCCCGCACTCATGGCTCTCGCTTTGCTGCGTAATTCTGGTGGTGCACAAGCTCAAACCTATTTGAAAAGCTCCACTTGATTTTATAAGTATATTTAAGATTACATCTCACTTTCTTAACTATTTTAATATTTACTTGCCACATATTTTTATAACACTGTAATGAGATTATATCTCTGAGATAGATAAAATAGATTTTCTTTAACTGTCACGTGTCATTTAAAGCCAGCTGTTGTTTCTCGTGACAGATTATAAGCGCCTAGCACTTGCCACCCCGTGGTCCTCTCTGCTGCGAGGCTCTCTCCACCATGCGCCCTGCTGTCTGCCCAGAACACCAGCACATAGTAGGTGCTGAACAAACTGTATTGTTAAAAGAGTGCATGCTGCCTCCTGGTGGTAGCGGACCCAGGGTTCATGCTTAGCATTTTGAACACTTAAAAAAAATTTCACGGAAAATGGAACCAGAAAACCTGAGGCATGAATCTCGGGGGCAGGAGCCTCCTCTCCCTCCACTAGCTCTTTTGTCTCCCCCTCAGCACAGACCAGAGACCCCAGAGTCCCCTCGGCCCCACATCCATGTACGCCTCTCCTCTCGGCCCACAGTGGCTGCTCTTCGTGCGGTGACCAGGGGACAGAGCCTGTTCCTGTCACCTTGGAGCTTCTCTTGTAGAGCACAGCACTTGGCACATCCTGGTCCCATCCAGCCCTGTGGCACCTGAAAGGCTACATCCGTGACTGTCAAGTCCCCAGCGGACGTCTGGTCTCCCCTCCCGCCCTTCCCCATGTTTCTGCTGCAGCGCCACGCACCTGCGGGCGCACGGCAGCGCCCTCTAGCGGGCTCGCTCTGGCCGCAAGGAGCGGCTTGCTCATGGACAGAAGGGAGTGTGAATTATTTAAGGCCAAGCAACCAAGGACATGGTCCCACCCCCTGACACGCTGCCTAGTTGTAGATTCATGGGGCACCGCCCTGGACCACAAAGCCGCGCCCCTCTGCTGGGTAGTACTGTGCTGCCTCAATCCAGTCTGTGTAATTATTCAGGTCATGTTCTAGCGCATCACAGCCCTGGGCCGGGTAGAGGACACGACCGCCTGGGCACGCGGACCAAGGCTGCTGCTCTGGTGGTCAGTCATTGCAACAAGCGTGAAGCCCATGTCTCCACGTACACATGACTGTCCCTGCAAAGAAGGTATGGTGACAGTTGCTGGACTCGCAGCTCCTCAGGGACATGGGCCTGTCACCACCACATGTCACTCATTGGTAGTGCTCACTTGACTTGAAGGGGAACAAGGACAAAGAAAGGTCTCGCGGTCCCGGAAAGTCCAGGGTGTGAGATGACATTTTCTGCTCATTCCAGGGTGTCCGACAGGAAGCAGGCGGAAGCCACTGCACCGTGGCCACTCTGGCCAGCCCTGTGCATCACGGAGCAGCTGTCTGCCCCCCTGTGAGTCCTGAGAGCCTGCCTCTGTGGGCTAGCCGCCCTGGTAGTTAAAAGTCTTTCTCATAAACACCCAACCTCTGGTCATCAGGACCCCGCAGCTGTCCTGACGCAACCGTGGCCGGGACTTGAGTCCCATCCCTCTTCCAAGCGCTGGGTCTGTAGCGGCGGCCTTGCTGGGGTGGGAAGCAGTTGGAAACCGATGTGAAGTGCCAGACGCAGAACCCGGCACGAGGCAGACCCCCCCGCCCACAGGGCATTGCCGTCATTACCGTCTGCATCGCTGTTCTGAGAGTCAGTCCCATCTGCCACTGCTGGACATGAACTCCACTCCACGAGCCAGATGAAGGTTTCTTTAAAGTGGTTCACGAAGAGCAGCAGCCTCAGGGGCCACATGGCACTGACCCCTCACCCCAGAAGAGGTGCCCGCCCCGGCTGGGGAAGTGTGACCACCCACCCATGCACTCGTCCGTCCAGCAAATGCAGACCAGCACCTCCTGCGTGCGAGGCGCCGCTATCGAAGGGGCAGGAAGCCCCAGTACAAATGAAGTCCCTGCTCGAGATTCTCTGGGGAGGGAGGGAGGGGCTCCATAACCAAACACGCTAAGAGCTCAGTGAGGGGCAGGGCCCTTCAGCCAAGCCAGCCAGTCACCTCGTGTATCAAGGGGACAGCGCCAGTTCCTGGTTCCGAAGGTCTGGGCGGGGCTCAGAGCATGTCGCACACTCACATGCAGTCCAGCTTGTCCTGATTCAGACGACCCGAGGGCTGTGAGATCCTCTGAGTGGAAGCCATCCCAGCCCATTCTGTCTCCACAGAAACCAAGAGGGTGTATGCAGCTGGTGCTCAATGTCTGCTTTGTGGGATGGAGCCAAGACATCATGGAGAAGCCGGCAGAACAGTGTCTGGGGGAGGCGTGGGGTTAGGGTCAGGGCAGGGTGAATCCGATTCCTGCTGGAAGGCATTGGAGAGGACTCAGGGACGTGCCTTCCTGGGGAGCAGGTCCCTCAGAGGAGACCCGAGCGATAATGAGCTCATTACTGAATTGGAACGTCCCAACCAATAAACCCCGCTCGGCCCCTGAAGAGAAGGAGCCCTTCGGCTAGTGGTTGTTATTGCATATTAAATATTAAACACGGTTTCCTCTCGGGCAGTCGTTTGTGGTCATTATCCTGCCCTGTCTACCAACATGTTGCAAAAACCCTCAAGCAAACGAGAGACATGGATCTGGGCGACGGCTGCTCAAGTTCAGTTCAAAGGCGGTTGGTTTCACCACGTGTCTTCTGAGGTCTTGAGTGTCGCGCCTAATTACTCCATGAGACCAGGGCCAGAGGAAGTGGAGCCGTAGCGCCCAGGAGCACAGCCGCTCACCTTCACCTCTAAACGGCCCTAGACACCGTCCTTACCTCGGGGTGGGGGGCTTCTCATCCCGCCCACATTAGCATCGCCCGGGCCCCTCATCCCCATCAACGGCGTGCAGACACCTCTGCCCTCCCTCCTCACCCTTTAAAGGCCACACCTTCCCTTCCACCCACCTGATCCAGGTACAGGTGCTTCCCACCTGGACGAGGAAACGAGCTCCCCCTGGTGTCCCTGATAGGTGTGACAGCCACCAGTGCCCTGTGCCTGGCCCACAGCTGTGCCTTGCTGATGGCGTGCCCTCTGCCACTCAGGGGCTCAGGGGCCTGCAGCAACTCTGGGCTCTGGTGCTCCCCTGCCGGCGCAGGGAACCGATCCGTAGGTTTCATGGTGTTTTGCACTATTTTTTGTCAGGTTCTGCTGGAAGGCAAATGCTAGGGCCGGCATTGGAAAAGTACCAGGATGACTTCCAGACTCCCTAGCCTGGCATTCAGACCCCTCCCAAGCCATACCCCACCCCCAGCTCCACAGGAATCTGCTCTCAGGCACCCATGGTCCCCAGCACACCCAGCTGTCTGGTCCCGGCGACCTCCTCTGAGGATGTGATAGACCACGTCCCCTCCCGCACCAAGTCCCTCGCATGTTTGCCCGGGGAGCAAGGTCCCGTGGTCAGAAATGTCGTGTTGAGAGACGTACCCCAACATGGTCAGAAAGGCACTTCACCTCGGCAACTTTCTCTCCAGAAAACGCAACCCCAGTCCGCCCAGCAGAAAAACTGATGTCAGACAAAGCGGACCTCCCACCACACACCTGGCCACTGCACTGTAACTGTCACGTCATCCCAGACAAGTACAGTCACACCGTCCCAGCCCCGAGGGGCCTCAGGGGACATAACGACTGAATGTGACGGGTGGGATCCTGGACCATAAAAAAGACACAAAAGTGAAAAAGTAGTGAAGTCCGAGAAGACCTGGACTGTGATTGACAGTAACATTCCAGTGCCAGCTTCTTCATTGTCATGGATACGCGGGAGACGTGTGACGTCAGCAGCAGGCAGACCGGAGCAGGAGTGCGAAGGACCGCTCTCCTCGGTAACTCTAAAACTACTTTAAAAGGGCACGTTAAAAAAAAACAAACAAAGCCATCTCATAACTTCCCAGAAACCCTGGGATGAAACCCAGCTCCTCAATGAGGCCGTCCACACTCCACACAATCAACTCCTGCTACGTGCCCTCGTCCAGTGCCCCAGCCCCACTGGCCCTCTGCTCCTTGATGCTGAAACGCGCACTGCCCCCCCGCCCCAACCCCGCCACAGCCCACCTCATCCCAGGCCGCCTAGGCAGGAATGGTTCCTTTCCCGAGAGCTTCCTCTCAGGCTTCCCCCCACCCCCATCAGATGCCAGGGCCCTGCACCCTCAGCCCTGCATCCCATGCGGAGAACGTTGTCCAGTACAGGGCAGGCAATCAGCCAAATCAGTTCATTTTATTGACGTAGCAAGGTGTTTTGGAGTGCCAGGTATTGGCCAGGTACAGGGAACTTGGAGGACATGTTCTCTGCCCTCCGTGAGCTTGCGGTCAAGCCCCTCTTGGCCTGGCTCTTGGGCCATCTCTTGGGACTAAATGCCAACCCTGTCTCCTCAAGGGCACCCCGCCCAACACCCTAAACCCTGGGCCTGAGTCTCTCAGCGGAGGGCTGGCTGCAGAGCTCACGCTAGACTCAGAGCCAGCTTGTCCTTCCTCGTCAGACCCAAAACAAATGTGGCTGCTTCCATTCAGATTTTTCCTGGCAATACATCTCCTCAAATTAGAGACTGTAGGTGACCAAATTAAAATCCCCCATAATGGGATAACTCAGAAGACTTTACGGCTTTATCTATACAGGTCATCCTTGCAGAAAATTATGACAAGCACCCAAAGGGATAATAAACATTTTAAAAGCATATGATTAGCTGAAATCCGCCACCCGCGGACAACACAGCGACGGTTCGGGCCTCTCTCCTTCCCAAGGGCCCCCCATCCGTGCGCAGCGCACACCCAGGCACGGAGCTGCCGCCCCTAGTGTGGCACTCAACGATGTCAACCTGACTTAGCTGGAAGAGAGCCACACTGCGGTAAATACAGGACCAGTGTGCGTGCCGTCATTTTGTCAGCCAATCTTTTTCTTTTGCTTGTTTCTGCTTCGTTCACTATGATGAATAATAATCAATAACCTGTCCAATTATTTTCGTAAAATCAGTTCATAAAAGTTGGATGCTGCAGTAACGGTTTGTTTGCCCTTGTTGTCTTTAGGTCTCTTTTTGATTTACATTGTTGTGTTACCTCACAAGGAAATTATATGAATTTATGTTCACACTATTATTTTCATGCAAGCTTTTTTTTGTTCGTTTAAAAAAATGTGCAACTTCCAGCCAAGATGGAGGTGTAGGTAGACACACTGTGCCTCCTTGCACAACCAAAAGAAGGACAACAACAAATTTAAAAACAAAAAACAACCTGAACTGCCAGAAAATCAAACTGTATGGAAGTCTGACATCTAAGGAGTTAAAGAAGAAACACTCACCCAGATCGGCAGGAGGGGTGGAGATGGGCAGCTGGGGTGGAGGGGACTCACGGCAAGGCGGCGGCTGGTGGACCGGGCGGTCCCACATTTGTGTGTGGATAACTGGGAGGAACAAATGGAGAGTAAGACAGACACACAACCCAGGGTTCCAGCGTGGGGAAATAAAGCCTCAAAGTCTCTGGCTGTAAAATCCTATGGGAATTGCATCAGTGGGAGAAACTCCCAGCCTCGCAGGAGAGTTTGCTGGAGAGACCCACAGGGTCCTAGAACTTACGCAAACCCACACACACAGGAATTAGCACCAGAAGGGCCCAATTTCCTTGTGGGTAGTGGGGGACAACTCATCTGTCCTCCATGGCCGTGACTTCCTCATTTCTAGAATGTTGCATGAGTGGGGTCGCACCTACAAAAGTCCGTAACCTTCGCGGTGGGTCCCTTTCACTCATAACGACCTTGACAATCATGCCGGTCCATGTCCCCACAGTGTGGTGCTTCTGGTTTCCGTGTAGCGGTTCACGGCTTGGTAAACAGCAGGTTACTTACCCGTTCACCCAGGAGAGGACAAGTGGGTCACTTCCAGTTTGGGGTTGTTATGAATAAAGCTGCTGTAAACATCCATGTACAGGTTTTGGGGTGAACACGAGTCTTTATTTCTCTGGGTGAAATGCCCGAGGGGACAATCATTGGGGTGCATAGGAATGACTTACTTAGTTTTATGAGAAAATGTCAAACCACTTACTTTGCAGAGTGTCTGTACTGTTTTCTGTTCCCACTGGTGACACATGCATGACCCAGTTCCTCTGCCTCCCCACCAGCTTGCCGTGTGATCCCTGTTCTCTTGTTATTTTACTTGTGCGGATGGGTGTGTACCGATATCTCACTGTGGCTGTCATTTATATTTCTTTATGGCTAATGATGTTGAGCATCTTTTCATGTGCTCGTCTGTCATCTGTATGTCCTTCCGGTGAACTATCTCTTTACGGTTTTTTGCCTGTTTTCTAGTTGGACTGTTTAAGGTTTTCTCACCGTTGAGTTTCGAGAAGCCTTTGTGTATCCTAAGTACCAATCCGCTGGCAGATGTGTGGTTTGTAACCCTTTCTCCCAGGTCATACTTACCTCATCTTTCCATCTTCTTCACTTCATCTTCTTCACGTAGGCTTGCACAAAAGTTTTTTTTTTTATTTTGATGAGGTCCAGTGTGTCACTTTTTAAAGAGATCATGCTCTTGGGGATGAGGTTAAGAACTATTCACTTCGCCCTGGACTCCAAAGACTCTATTCTGTGTTGGTTTTTTCCCCCCCTAGACATTTCATGGTTTTAGTTTTATGTTAAGCCCATCATCTATTTTGAGTCCATTTCTGTGTTAAGGGTGGGGTTTAGGCCGCGGTTTGGTCGTAGGGGGTTTGGTTTCTCTGTGGAGTCCAGTTCTGCCAGCACCATTTGTTGAAGGGCTGGCCTCCCTCCACAGAGGGGCTCTGGCACCTTTGCAGAGAACCAGCTGGAGTCCGGACGCGGGTCTCGCATGTCTCGCATGCGCTTCGGGCCAAGACGCAGCGCCGCCGCAGCGCAGGTCCCGGCAGTGGCGGCAGCGCTGCATGAGCACCGGGCCCACTGCGAGTCGGCTCCTTCACGTGTCTCTCGCCCCCAACAGCACAACAAAAGCACCCGCTCCAAATGCTTTCAGAAGCTGCGACAGACCGTTCCAAAAGTGGCCCCAGCCTCCCTCCGCCCTGCCAGGCAGCCCACCGTGGGGTGTGAACACAGGCTGCTGATCTGTGAAGCCGAGGAGGCTGACCTCACCTGTGCTGGGATTTTTATCCCCCTTCTGTCTCCTCCCCATGTTTTCTTCTTGTTATTATTCTTTTGGCTGGAGGTGGCACAAAGCAGCAGAAAGAATTTAAGCTGCAGCTGCACCGTTCGTGTTTTTAATTTGACAACTTGTGCAATTGCACGGAGCATTTATCTTATTTCTGCAAAATTTTGCTTTCTTCTGTGAATAACAAGCAGGCTCCGAAGGCAGCACTACCTCCACCCTCGTGGCTGTCACAGTGGGGCCGTGGCTATCCCCGCCCCGCTGCAGGCCCCGCCCACCTCCCAGCCCCAGCCTGAGCTCCATCCACCTGCATCGTGCCCCCCTCCCCCCATGCACACGTGTGTGTTCTGAACCAGCAACCAACATACGGTATTTTGTGCTGGAACTAGACCCCTGCACCAGGACCCAAATGAACTCACAGACATCAAAATGCAGGGAGTGCGGACCATGTGACTCAGCAACAAGACAAGCAGCTTCCCTGCACCCCCTGAGGAACCCCGCTGAGAGCGCACACAAACCTGACACCCGCCCTGCCCTGTCTGCCAGCCTTGCCCCTGCGATGGCGGGGGGCGGGGCTGCCATCAGCCCACCCCTGCTGCTTTCCACAGAATGCCCCCCCCCCCCCCCCCCCCCCCCCCCCCCCCCCCCCCCCCCCCCCCCCCCCCCGCTCCTCCAGGAGTTCTGCAACAGCAGCTTCTCCAAGAAATAGTTTTCCAAGTGCTCCTGCCCTTCCACACTGACGGGTCCCTCACACACAGCGCTGGTGGCCCACTTCTTCGCCCCACATCAGTCTAGCGCCCCCGCTAGGAGCCTTGGCCACGGCATCATAGTGGTGCGAGTCAGGGCCCACTAGGTCTAAGCCGGATGCAGGCATGTCCCTGAGTTATCCCCTCCACCCTCACCAGGATGCTGGGAATGTGACGTAGTTCTCATCCCTCCTTGGCTGATGAAGGAACGGAGGCACTCCCCGGTCAGCAGTGCAGATGGGTTGTAAATTAAAAAACAAAAACAAAGAGTTCGATCCCACAACTTCAGAACTCAGCCTTTTTACACTGGACAAGAAAACGCCCCCCGAATGGTGCCGTGGACAGGAGACGCGCCGGATCCATGCACTGCACTGGAGGATATCGGAAATAAGTGAGATGCGTTATTCAAGTCAGCAAGCAGGGTAGAGCCTTCCCATCACTCTGGGTGCAGCCGGCATCCTAATGAGGCGCGCCGTTAGAGAAACGCCTCCCATCCGATTCTATCGGGCTGAGCAATGCCCGGAACCCATCTCTCCATCTTGGCCCTCCGACTTGGGAGATTCCAGCTCAGGCCTTTCTGCACCATAAACACTCGGCACGAGTTCCTCGGCTCTCCCTGAGAGACTCCTCAGATTCTCATCGCCATCCTTCCAGACAACGACCACGGAGCACGAACTTTAATTGGAGGGCGTTTGATTTAGGCTCATTGCGAGTGTGACCCATGTTACAGAAGCAGGCGAAGTCCTCAGGAGAAATATGTTACTGCCCATTTGTCCTTATTGATGCTTATCTAAGAAAGAGTCTGAAGATAAAACCCTTCCAATGATAAAGCAACCGTGCGATGAGTTATTCCTGCGGCGACATTTAGCTCACATTCTTGGTGCGTAAATAGCACTGGAAGATGGAAAAACCAGCTGCTCCGATACCTGAGAACTCGGGCGTCAGAGTTCTGTGGGGGTGGTCTGAACCCAACATAAACACCTGTGCACGTTCACCAAGAGAAACATATGAGGATAATCACACATGGAAGTAGTCGTCCAAATAGCCCAGATCTGGGAAAAGCCAAAAGCCCATCAACAATAAAATCAGTGAATCGATTTGG